>JAUTBT010026654.1:0-19719 GCA_032361225.1 Lepetodrilus schrolli
TGAAACTACGGGCAAGTAGATACTAGCTGTACCTATCAGTATCAGTCCCATCTGGTTGCATGCTATGCCAGTCTCATTGGAATACACATCTGGTGGAAGATTCAGTCGTGTGTAATTTGTTCCCTGACACTGTAACCAACATGGCAGTTAATTCCCCATGCTATTCCGAGAGATATACTTAACAGCATAGAAATAGCATGCTATCCTCTGAAAAGCGAGCTACAAGTAATATTTTGTATTTCACCAACTTATCGCATCTATGTGTATATGACATGACTGGCACCAACAAATTAATATCAACGGAAGAATACGTTGACTGAATTGTATCAATACTCGTCTAAAGGTTATTATCAGCATACAAGCTATATTTTATTAAAGGTTAATGGCTATTTAAATGTTAAAGGCTATTTGCTACCCCTTACAAATGCAATGTATATAAGTCAAAGGTTATTTTTGGTACCATAATTTACCGAATAAGAACACATTTAAACTATGAATACTAGTAGATCAGACACCTACTACTCGTAGGAGTTCGAATGGCTTCCTTATAAAGTCAATCGATTAATATACCACCTCAGACCTATACTTAAACCCTTTTAAACCTTAATTATAACCTGTAGTCGAGTATTGATACTATTGAGTCAACGTATTCTTCAGTTCTTATTAATTTCGTCACCTACAGCATAACACATGATTACAGTATAACACATGATTCTCTTATTACATTATAACACCTATATCGACAACAACAACTACCAATTCCGTTATACAAGGCTACCGCAAAAAAACGCAACCGCTGAACTGAGAATTCATGTACTAGTTCTCTGCGTTGCCATTTCCACTCCGACGCCTCGAAGACTTCACTCATTTCCGCTCGCTTGACCATGAAGAGAGTAGCTACAATTTCGTGAATAGTCGCTTTCCGAGTAATCAGCGATTACCGTATGCACTCGGGGAGAGGGCGGGCAACGTTGTCCGTTTTTGAAGGATCGCGGCCGGAAGAATCGACGAACAAGAGGTTATTATCACACTTAGGTAAAGCCCAACCGGCAACTTTATTGCAGAGCGTACTTGCCGAAGAGAGCGCGACGGCGACGTGGACGTTGTTACGATGCGATATGATACTGAACAGCAATTACATTGAGGCTCGTACTTTGCGATAGCATCAATGCTTCTATGGTTAAGTACTGTTGATACGATCAGAATGCGCAGTTGTCATGATTTATTCAACGAAGAAACATACAAGTGCTCTGCATTAAGATTATCTGTTTAATAAATGTATCACCATGTTATAGAAATTCCAAGAAACCAGTCATTGTTTTTTTCTTAAACCGATATTTCTTTAAAATGTATGTATTTAACAAACAAAATTATTCTTTTTAATGGAGAAGATTCGAACTAGGAAAATATCTCCTATTCAAACTGAAGGGTCTTCGTATTATAACTATAATAATTCAATGCAAAACTACTTTATCACGCGCGTGGAAAGTATACTCTATTCATTAATATTATTTTTACTATAAACAGATTGACAATATTAGTTAATTATACTAATTTTTCTCTACGTCAGCTGATCGTATTGCGTCTATATTCTATAATATAGGTTGTTGCACGCAAACGGGTATTTCCATTATAATATACATGTATGTACAAATTGAGAATTCCGATGGGTAGAATAGAAAACGAGATGCATGACTAAAACACATGAAAGCTACACGAGTGATCAGCAAACACTTTCCCAGACTTTAATATAGATCATCGGTCGAAGATCTGGATATGTTCCGCGTAAAATGGTTTGGTATTTGTGATGGCATTCACATTGTGTCTAGAACATTCATGGTTTGATAGGTTGCAGTCGCAGCTGTCTAACACGATTGGGGGTAATGTGTGGTGCTAATCTGGCTACCAATAATTGGGATGGTCTTAGTCATCAAGGCACCATTCCACTAAATGACTATGGCACCCTTTGCATGAATCTCTCGTATCCACTATATGAGACGTGGGTATTGTTTCTCAAACCTCTCGTATCTTATACGAGACCAGAATCACTCTTGTAGCGATCTCTTATACATGGCGATCGGGCACCTGTCGTCTCATAGTGGATGTATGAGAGGGCCCAGAAGCGATACCCATATGTATACTTGTATATCGGTCATGTATTCTATTACTTCTCATTATGTAAGAGCGATACGAGAGCATCATAAAACTATTCCCATGAAATAGCGCTCTTCTCTACTATCTAGGCCTACCTATATCATGCTGAAAAGAGCGCTGCATGGTATCGTAGGGGATACAAGAGCTTCATGAAAGGGTTCCCCGTTCTTTAGAAGCAGATGGGGATATTTGAATAATAACTATATCAAATACCAATATTATATGTATAACAGACAAAACTGTGTGTCCTATGATATAGCTATGGATCCAATCAGCTATTCAAATTATCAACATGCCAGAAGCTTCTGGTAATACTCACTATTCGCCAAACTGTTATACATCCCAGCAAACACATAACGTTGTACAATGTTATTACAACGTTGTGGGCATGTATATAGAGAATCTCACCCAAGTGTCTTGGTATATTTGATATTCCAAGACACGAGGGTGATATTCTATTTATCACCAAATATAATTTTAACGTCATTAAAGAAGAAAAATGCCACATCATAAAGATTTTACTGTGAAGTCAAATCTTTAGTTTGCTGTGCATTTGCACTGTGACATCATAGCAATGCTACGACATCACAATTGTAGTGATGACATCACAATGGTTGAACAATCAAATACTTGGATCAAGCGATATCTACAGTATAACATCACAATGGTAGAACAATCAAGTAAACAATGAAATAAATCAAGAATTAGGTCAAACGATATCTACTGCTGTAGACATCGCTTGCTATTTGAAAGCGATATCTTTTGCGAAAAGACAGTATTGGTTGATAAAATGTTATATCAGTAACATTCACAAAACGTTGAAATAACGTTGTATAATGTTATGTGTTTGCTGGAAATGTAGGCTAGGTATATGCAAACATGCATAGCCTTCGTGTCCAGCAAACTCACGACAATAACACGAGCAGCCTATATCTATGGAAGTCCCACTGGATGTCGTCTAAATAGCCATTCTTCTTTAATCCTCCCAAACTCCCAAAGGCAATGTTCCCAGTATGCTGCAATGTATTGGAATCTGATTTTTCCATCGGCATAATTAGGTTGTGTAATCCCAACAGTCATTTCCGAGTAAAATATGCGGCATCCGATAGGTTAGTTGCTTTGTAAGTGGATGTGGAACCAATGTTTCGAGCAAACCGTTCTAAGGCCAATCGTGTCCATGGTGAATGGCACATGGTCCAACTAGGGTGTGTTGGCCTTGTATGCTGTTTAGATCTTATCTACCGCTGACCAATTCAAAATTCAAGTCATTCTACCGTAAGTCAAAAATGGGTCTTCGCTGGTTAACGCAGTTAATGTGGATCCAATGCCATATGAAGGTCTTACAAGGTTTTGGGAATGTATATCGTCCAGTATTCATCCGATGACATCAATGGCTTTCTTCTCCTTCCTCCTCCTCTCTCTCTCTCTCTCTCTCTCTCTCTCTCACGCAATTTGTATTCACTACCGGCCACATATGCGGTCCAAATGAGTGCTTTCATCCGTTTCGTATTTACGTATTGAGAACATAAAATATTCACCCCCAACGTGGCCGTCAATCAAAGTTCTAAATAAAAATTGTCTCGCCAATACCTTGAGCTCGCCAATACATTGGGTTCTATAACGTGTTCTGTTTTATTTCAGCAAGCGAAATATCTAACGTCTATTGTCATAGCAATTCAATATATATCTGTCGAAATGACAGGAATGAACGCAAGCTTTAACATTTCATTGACCATTCTGAATATTATCACTTGACTTGCGTTGGGACTCAAAATCTGAGTTCTCATCCGTTTGAAATTGATGCGAATTTGTCCCAAATCTCACGGAAATGTTGTACTTTGCGACCGAAGTTTTGCATTTCTTAGGCATATACGTCACGTGCTACACCGTGCATTCTGTACGATTGGCGGTATGGCTACTTAAGAGCACGAGCCCAAATTTCACAGATCGTTCTGTGGAACGGGACCCATAACTGAATAACTTCTTTTTTTAATATGTACTTTATCTATGGTCATATGACTTAAAATCTTATTCATATTATTTAGAGTCATGTGTTTAGAGTTACCCCGTTGTGTACAGAAGAGCACTTATAGACCCCGTTCCTTTGAGCTGCGCGAAGTGTTCTCAGACAGACAGGTGACGTCAATCCAGTACGTTGCACTGAGTGAAAGGAACGACTCGCACACGTCTCGCACAAGCAAGATGGCGGCAAAGGGTTGTCTTAGAGTTGTCACTCGCAAAGAGTTGTCACTGTACTTTTCTGTGCGGTCTGCACTACCTCGCAGCGAGTACAGACCGCGCAGTGTGAGAGACGTTCCATTGACAAAATTGTATGTATTCCGAACACTTCGCACAAAGGAACGTCACCATAGATAGCAATATACATTTGTTTTGTATTATAACCTGTATAGGCTACTTATTACTTAGCACCCATAGGTTAATTCATATATACATTACTTCATCAATTTAGTATAAAATTTCGTAATTTGATACTGTGAATGAGTTATTGTTTTATGGTACATCGGAAATGTTTCACCCATACACAACGAATTGGTACTGTATGACTCAAATGGGAAATATGTTTAATTATTTAGAAGGGAAAAGAACTTCATTGTGACTAAAATTACAACTTTCACAAATAAGTGTGATAAATACAAAACGTGGACACTGGTCACGACGTACATGTATACTGCAAAATGGCGACAACTGGCCTTAAAGGCTTAAGTTGTCATTTTGAACCGAATTGGAGTTTAAAATGCATACATATAATCTCTTTTGTACCTCCAACTATCTTTTCACCGCTGTAGGATAGGTAAAATTCAATTGCAGTTTACATTTCCGGTAAAACCCGAATAATCAGTTGGTAATGTAATGTAATATCTCAATTTTCTTTCGTCTAATAGACTAAGGAGGATAATTCTAATCATTGAACACAGTCAAAATAACCATTCACGACTACTGGTACAAATATAGCTATGTAACTATATATATATATATATATATATTTTAAAATAATAAAATATGAAAATATTGAAAGCCAGTGGGATATACGGGAAATGTAGCTGGTTACCCAATATACTTGTGTAGACACATCAAATATACATACTTTCATGTAAAAATACGTTTGTAAACAAACCCGTGATTGTATGCCTTTAACGTCGGAATGAATTATACTCGTAGTATCAACGTCGTTACCCATTTGGCAATAACGTCGACAGGTATTAACGGTAACGTAGTCAATAACTAGTGCAATGCCTTATCGGTAATAACATATATTATATGTGTCTGTATTGATTAGTTCAACACAGATAGGGCCTACCAGTGAAATAGTGTTTGTGAACTCTAATCTCCAGTCAGATCAAACCAAAGAAAGGAAGCCACAGCACAGCAGGAAGTGAAATCTGGTCTTAAACTAAAGTGGAAACATCATCTTTGCAAGAGGTTAAAGGTCACTAATCAGGTTATTGCATATTCTGATACAACTATATATCTTTCTCAGACAAGTACGATTTTTTTTTTTATAGATCTTTTACTAATCTAGAATTGTCTTTATTTCCTAATTAATTACACTTACCAACCTCCTGGCGGTCGCCGCACGTGTAATCGTGACTTTTGACTTTTAGAGCAGACCCAGTACGTCTGCGTTACGCGGATAGTCTTGAAAGCACGTCCTTTAGAAGAACCCCTTTGGCGATTGCCTTTTTTTGGGTTTTATTTTCATATTTTCCCCTAGTTTAAAAGTAATATTATGTAGAAACATACAAAACGTATTTAATAAAGATTTAATATTGCGTCCAAGATGATCTTGCCACTTTAAACCAGTGTTTGATATCGTTTACAAATCAGAGTCGGACAGTCGAAGTCAGCTAATTGATTCTACGTTTTAGCTAATTATTTTTCGATATAATCGTTTTAATGTAATAAACCATTGAAACCTGCCGACACACAGCTTTATCGAGAGGGCGAACGATCAGTCGAAAACATGTAAATTTCACCTAAGTACGAGAAACACAAAAATACGTAATCAACACTGTTGATTATGAAATCGTTATTACACAGTAGATATCCACAACGTTATTACACAGTAGATATCCACCACGTATTTGGAATAATACACATTTCCCTGCTGATAGGCGAGTACTCGCAGATTTAGACCATTAAAGCAGTACCGTCAACCTTGGCAATGAGAGAGTAACGTGTCATGCACCCATATTCTTCTTTGATCCTACTAAAATGTTCAATTTTTTAAAGATGATGTAATGCCTATTCTGCTATCTGTGATCGTCTATTGCAGGAAACAAGAAACATTAATCTCTTGATTGGCGACGTTTGAACATGTAATGTTCTTTGTGATTTAATACATATATAAGTATTCCTACGTATTAAAGATTTGGCGTTAGAGATGAAGTGGCCACATAATCATAGATCTAGCTGGAACAGAAAGTAACATTGGAAGTAGTGGGAATTCATTGATTTGCAAACGAAGTCAGGCGCACAAGGCTATTTCGCTCTAGAAATTCCTCGTCTTGCGTCTGAAAAAAAACACATGCTTGCTGGGGTTGAAATATCAGTGGTGAAATAAGTTAATTCTGCGCGACTAAATTGTTAACATCGCCTCGGAGACTATTTGTGTTCATTTTTGTTTAGTTTAGGGCTTGTGCTCTATCCGATATAAACAGATAAGAAATTAAATTAAATTTGTCACCATTGGTATAGATTAATATAGAGTTAATCTACAAATAGCTGTAAACTATGGAGGGCCATATATATGCATATGAATAGTGGCGCATTATTTTATATAATGTATCGTAGGATGCCCGAATGTCTTGGTAATTGGATTTATTACGTTTAATAAATGTAATAATATTTGTAAAAAATTAACGCCGGTTATGCTATTACTATAATTTTGGCTGCGGGGGAAATCAAAGTTAGGAAAATCCAATAACACGTATGTACATGTTGACTGAGTGTCTGAATATAGCTTGTTTACGTCACTCAATTTTAAAGGGGCACAATGACAATTTTCAATGTCCATTTGTAACTTTGGATTAGGCCATAGGTATTTAATTCCCTGATTTACGGATCCGCCGACCCGATTTTGTCCACTTTGGAAAATAAATAAAATATTTTTATTATATTCCGCCGACAGTGCATACGTCTTTTGAAAAGTATAGTAATAAATATAATCTGTGTCACACCTTGTTCCAACCCAAATACTGCTATTCAAAATATCACATCACCCTAGAACAGATAAACAAGTCTAGATTACTGGCCCTCGTTTCAAAACGACATCCTAAATTTAGGAGCTCCTAACTTTATGACATGATAAGACTTGTGATGTCGTCGTGAAACACTTGTTACGAGGCGATCGCGTATAGGACTGGTTTAGGAGCTCCTAAATAGTTAGGAGGCCGTCGTGAAACTTGGGCCTGGAGAACAAGGGTAAAGAATTTCAGCGGCTGCTTTCATATAAATATAATTTATATTTAAACTATTTACTTTCACCCTCTGAGACTATGGATATTCTATCATAAATGGTGAAGGAAAAGGTCGTATAACCCATTAATGAACATGAACAAAGACTGGCAGGCAATGGTGGACACAAATGTGTAAAATAAAAGTATAATTAATAACAATTGACAAGCATTCAAATCTAAACAACCTACGTGTACGGGTGTTTATAACAATTATTGACAATTATATAGATCAATTATATTTATTTTCTTTCAACCGACCATTCATTATCTCCAATTATTTTAATGTTTATATTGGACCTGACCGATTGGCCAAAATATCAAATTATATTTATTTATATTTTCGACTGCCCGAGCCCAAGCGATGACAGAAAAATCCGTAAACCAGGAAATCAAATAATTATGGCCTTAGTAATAAACGAAAAATCATTCAGTTTGCATGAAATACTCCTCGATATTACTGAAGCATACATATAGAATATTGTAGGTAACCTACTTAACGGAAAAGGAAGTATTCCCTGATTTGTCTACACTATGTATACAATAAATTGTGAACCTGGGTCCCACAGAACGATCACAGCGCTGCGAAAGTCGCAGCGCCATATTGAAGGTATACAGTAGAATTTATGGCGTTACTATTCTCGTAGCGCTACGATCCTTCTGTTGAACATGTTTAAAATATTGATTTAAGAACAACGTATACCGTGTTTTAGGGGGAACATTATCTCTTGTACATTATAACACAATAAATATTGGCATGAATGTGCAGGTCTGCCTGTCTATCGGCAGTATTTTACGACCGTTAAATGTGAAGTAACAAATCGCGAAAAAAAAAAGATACTTTTGAAGATATCTGTACACTGTAGTCTTCTTGGAAGATATCTGTACGCTGTAGTCTTCTTGGAAGTATATGTGAATAATATCAAGTATTCGGCATCTCAGCTTGCGACTCGCAATCGTCGGACGTGCACATTTCGTAGTACCGAGATAATGGCGGTCAGCGAATTCTAATGAGCGAATAACTACATGTGCTGTGCTTGCGTGGATTTGTCAGCCCATTTGCATTATCCAGGGTTCCTGTCACCTTTGCCATACAACGCAGCCATAATCAAGGACGACAGGAATCACCTCCGACCATAGGTCTGGGAACTGTGTGACGAGAGTGGTGACATATCTGTTCAGTGTTATCCAACAAAAATGCGACGTTGTAGCTTCATATTACACAGCAAGATCGGTTCCTTCAGCCGATGAGCACAAATGTTACAATTAGCCCCGTGTCCAAAGATTTCGTCCCTAATTCGGGAGACGAAGAACCCGTGCAATGCCTTATTCAGTATAAAAATTAACCAATTACGTTGCTAATCAGCAAAGCTAGGGGCTAAACTACATTGAGCCTTTGCGTGGAAGCAGTGATAGCATCAAAAATATGCGTCGCAAATCACTGTACGGCCGTTAAATGTCAAGTAGCAAATCGCCAAAAACAATACGATCACTGTAGTCGCGCGAGAGAGGTAGAGATTTGATGCCACTGGCCACAGGAGTGCATGCTTCTTATCCTAAGAGATGCATGTTAATTTGGAATTTTCTTCATCAGCTCGTATTAAGTATGCTTCCAGAATGCCAAGATTGTCTTATCCACGAACAAAATTCTTGTTCCCGTGCTTTCTTGAAAGCTGTGTGTGGTCATATAGTAATGCATATGCACTTTCCATCAACTCTATAGTTAGATAGTAGTCGGTGATAGTCAAAGCCACTGAAGATTTTCTTTTCTACTTTTATGTTAAATTGACGTTTGACATTTTAAGTGAACGGATTGCTTTCTATATTGAGTTCAAGTTATTACAACTGTAAATACAATCCTCTTATTCTAAAAAAAAGAGTAGATATATAAATACGTGGATAATATTATTGTCAACAAAATGGTAAGGAATATATCCCGCTGAATTTTGTAGAAAATTACCAATATACAGCTTTGATACTTTTCGAGAAAAATCTAGAAACACTTCTTTAGTGAAGTGTAATGATAATCCTTGTTCATCCATTTCCCATTTGGGCAGTTATTCAGGATATGTAATCTATATAAATGTTTATAATAATAGTAATAATAATAATAGTAATAATAATAATAATAATAACAGTTCAAATACCAATCAATGTGTACATGCCACATGACACAGATTACATCGCACGCTCATTGGTTTCTGTTGATGTCGTGCTAACGTCGTTGTTGAAGGCGTTCGTAACCAGCAGCTTCTCTAGAAGTACCTCTTTAGGTAGTTTTCTTGCCCAATAAATAATCAACATTATTTCCTTCAGATATTAAATGGCAAATTTGTTTTCATTGCCTTATTTTGTTCAATTGTTGCTATTGATTTTTAAAATAGTTGTCAAGGTTACCATTTTGAAATTTGGTCTTGGTGTTACCAATGCACTCATAGTATTAGCGTTAGGCTAAGGTGACATTAAGCTTAGAGTAGGCTAACACCACGTTAAACACATATCGTGCCTTTCGCTAATACATTTAGGATCAACCTTAGTGTCAACTTCTGACCCAAATTCTAGTACATCGAAACTTGACAAAGAGCATTGAGTGTATTTGCGACACGATATTGTATATGGGTCAGTTTTACTCCCTAATTAGCAAACCCCGAATAATTGTTACTGTAGGACGCAATGTTAGATTATACCAGTATTTAAAGGCATACAATCACGGGTTTGTTTACATAGTTCATGGTCAAACGTATTTTTACATGCAAGTATGTACAATTGATGTGTCTACACGAGTATATTGAGTTAGCAGATACATTTTCCGCATATTCCACTGGTTTTCAATATTTTCATATTTTATTATTTTTTAATACGCATGTTATAATAGGAAATTAAGATATTACAGTACAGTGTTCGGGTTTTACCGGAAATGTAAACTACAATCGAATTTTACCTATCCTACAGCGGTGAAAAGATATTTTGAGGTACAAAAGCGATTATATGTATACTAAGTGCATGTACTTTGCATTTTTAACTCCAGTTTGGTCCAAATGACAACTTAATCTGTGATTGTATGCTTTTAATACACCTGGTACTACACCAATTGTTTGCAGACGTGTGTTTTGTTCACACCTAGATATGTGTATGTCAAATACGGTTTCACTTCAAAGTCAAGACATTTATGCCATAATATTATATCGGTAGGAAATAGATATGAAGCAATGAAATGGTGTATATAGTTATTACTGTTACCTGTACCTCACTTACCATATTAGGAGATGCTCAGCTTTACATTTAGATACTATCATAATGCCTGTGAATAATAACCCAAACCGTTCTTTTTGTTATATTATTTTATATTACATTTTATTATTCTTATCTAATTTGAAAATCGAATATACGAAGTTAATCTGTTTCATACATAATTATATACATTAATTTGTTTAAGTCATGCACTTGTTATCGGGTTATCGCGTGAGAACTTCTGTCTCGTGAGTTCTAATGCTATAGTATATACGTCGTGTGTACTACCATCTTGTTATACGACCTCGTCACGTCACAGGTTTCTCTCCACAATGAAGCATCCCCCGCTCAGAGTCCGGAAACACATACGTTTTAATAGGCTGTGCATTCCAGACATCGGTTGCGTGAGTTGCTGATGATTTCTAAGGCTTTCTATTTTCCCGCGGAGTGATCCAATTTCGCGACCAAATGATTGCAAATAAAGCAATGCATTCCGCCCGATATCCGCGAGTCTGGATCCAGTAGCCTGGTAGTCTAAGTATGCCGTTCTCATTTCCGCAGTAGTGCGATACACACTTTGAATCAGCATGTAATATAATAGATGCTTGCAGTGACAGTCACTGTAGGTCTGTAGGTGCTGGTATAAGCAGTGTTTTGGTGGTGGCGTCAGATACGTCAAGACATGGCGACAATGACACATGGAATACGACCACGCTAACGTATACATATATATAGTGCTTTAAAATCAAAGGAAGCGAACTGTAGATGTTTGGACTTTAAATTTAACCATGCATCTTCCAATTGGAGGGAACCACAAATGCCCAGCAGTCATTGGTTAATTCAGCAGCAGCAGGAAGAACATGGACACAGCGTTATTAAATGTTCTATTCAATTTCTACGTATGATATATGTATGATATGATACCTGCCCTGTCCCCGAGATTACGGACATTTCTAAAGACGATTTCATGCTCAAGCTCAACTTTTATATGGGGATTTGGGGAAAAGAATCTTGAGTCAAGAATGAGTTAGTACTCAAAAACGTTTCGTGGCCCGTTTAGTTAATTTAAGTCGAACCACACATGAATAAAAAAATATTTTAAAAATATCTGTGTATTTCAATTCGCAACATGTTATCGTACTTGCATGTAGAGAATGCTAAAACTTGAATGTTATTGATCCCATTCACAACTCTATCTATAATTCACATGAATATTCAACGTTAATGGCGTCAACCATCCAACCTAATTATAATTAAATCTCGGTCCGTTTCCGTAACCATGTTGGTTGCTAAAGAACAGCGGAAACGAACGAATACTTAATTTCAATTAATTGCATCAATGGACATAGCTGTAACTGGTGTTATTTAACAGAGCAGTGGTCCATTTTGTCATCGACTAAATACATTCGATCAATTTCTTACGCAAGGTTCATACGGGTTTTGAAATTTCAAAGGTTATCTAGAAAGGGAGGTTCTAAAATATGTTTTTAAGTACTTGAATATATTAGGCTGACATAGGCATTTGGTGCAGGTACTAAAATATGAGAAAAAGATGCCCGATACCATTACATGTTTTAATGAATAAAATATGAACAACCTTCCTATTTTCTGATAGTTATTATTGACTAGTGTGGGATACTATCTATAGTATGTGGTGGTTGGGTGATTGTGTTGATAAGTGGTTATGTGAATTTATGGAGGGAGATGGGGCTGTTGTGTGAGGATGTCGTATGGAAGTAATGTTGGTGGATACAATGTATGGTGGTGAGGTGGTAGTTGTTGTGTGAGGATGTCGTATGGAAGTAATGTTGGTGGATACAATGTATGGTGGTGAGGTGGTGGTTGTTGTGTGAGGATGTCGTATGGAAGTAATGTTGGTGGATACAATGTATGGTGGTGGGGTGGTGGTTGTGGATTTTGTGAGTGTGGTGGGATTGGCGAAGTGGTTGAACGCATGTTTTCACAATTATAAGGCCATGAAAGGACCCTAAAAAGGCCTTGCATTTTGTGGCTGTCTATGAACCTTGTTACCGTAGTACATCTAGCTTAGACATGTTATTGTGTCATTTCGAACTGTAGAATGGAGAGATTGTCACTATCAAAAGGAATACATTCTCAATACATTCACCTCATTGAAACATGTCGGCAAGTACGTAAACCATGATTGGCTGTACAAATCAAGAGAAGACTGATTCCACCCGACCTTATTACTCAACAGTGTATTCATCTGTCGCAGTCGTCTGCCTGTCCAATTATTGTATTTTGTATTCTGGAGCGTGCGGTACGGCATGTCTGTACCATGACTTGGATCCATTGGTGGAACATAACGTTAATGAGGGGTCATCATACAGGAAAGCATACTTTGAACTTTGATCGCCTACAGAGACAAACATATCCAATTAATTTGCTTTTTTCGTCTCTCCATGTCTGCTATGCTAATAATCAATTAATATCCTAGTGGAGGATCAGAGGGGGTGTGCGAGGGGGAAGGGGGAGTAAACTCTACCCCCATTGAGTTACCAAGTAAAGCAAAAGGCTCAGTCTGCAAATACTCAAGGATGATGTAACTCTCCTTCTTTCTAAAGATTCCAGATTAGTTCCTCCAGGTGATACGAAAATACAATGTATGTATCTCCTGATCTGCCTGTCTGTGTGTCCAGATGATTTATCAACTGTCACGGTATTTTGTATACAAGATGACAGATTATTGAGGCTTACTCCCATTTGGTCGAATTCCCAATTGGTCGGACCGCCAAAACAGTAATAGACATGGTTCAATAGTCTTACTGATATGCATGTTCCCCCAGTCATTATAATGAACTGTTCCAAATTGGTTGGAAACCGATTAGTATTGTATAGATGGTATAGATATCGCTTAACGCACTAAGTATGCAAATATGACACATATCGTTTACCTTCATTCGAAATAATTCATGTATTGGTCAATTTCTCGTGAATGTATTTAAGTAATTTAAATAAGACGGTATCCACTTTTAAATGGTTATTTTACAAAAAGCAAAACATTTTTCAACATTGTAAAAGATATTTCATTCAAATACAAGTTTACACTTAATAAGCAGCAGTTGTTTTTTTCTCAGAATGTTACACTCACAGTGTCACAATCACTACAGCTCCAAATGGGCCAACACCATTATTGAAGGACATTTTGAATTTTTGTCACGGTAAATAAATACTCTAAACATGAGTAAACTCCCGATTAGATAATGCAACCGTCCAATTAAAATTCAATTTGACATACGAAACAAGGTTGTCAATTATTTTTGTTATTGTGGATCCGTCAACAACTGTATATTTATCGGGGATAAGCACGACTAATGACGTAATATCCTCTCATTTGCACCTAAAAGCCAACATGGGAAAATAGTTTGTATATTGTCTCATAGTGTACATTCATTATTATAGATATAGGAATTTCTTCCCTTCCGTATTTATGAGCGGGTCACACCTAGTTATGATTGCATACGCGCGCACACACACACACATATAAAATTATAAGCATTTCGTCCTTAACTCGAATAATAGCGAACACGGGATTACATTACTGAAATGCCCATAGCTTTTTATGTTCAATAAATGTATGTCTGCAACATAAATAAAATATTATTCCGTGCTAATTATATACTTATATACTTCTATTGGAGTTGTTAATGTGTGCAAAATTATATTCACATAGTATTCTTTATTTTATACTTGTATTTTGGTTACATATATGATATTTATCATCTAATAAGAAAGTTGAATATGCACATTATTTACACTGTTTTTGCTGGGTTTTTTCTAAAGATATTCCTAATTTTGCCATATATTATGTGCAAACATGTAAAATAACATAGTATTTATTAAAATTTTACCAAATTATCTTGAAATAACAAGTAATAAGAATGCAATTCAAGTAAATTTATGAAAACTAGCAAGGATACAAATATTTCGTGTATCATGCTACTTTGCCTGACTAATAACTATTAAATTAGTTTGACATCATACTACTATTTATTGATGCTACTGTATGGAAATAGTAAACAAGATGAAAATTACGATCGGAAACTAGATGTGCTAATCGACGGCATTCAATATATGTTTACAATTTGCAATAAGAATTATTCTTAACGTTGTTTCTTTTCTTTTGGTGCAATGCGCGAAGCGGTTTACAATTTACTGACCTGTATGTATTCCTACGCATAACTTTAAAATGTCTATTCACACTTTGACATTTTCTACTTATAGATAATTATTTAAGCTTGACTTTAGATGATAAAGAGATTATTTACGGAGTGTTTAGATATCGTCTATATCCTGCATTTAGGGATAATCTATATGTATTAGACTCGCTGAAGCTCGTCCAATACAAAGATTATCCATAAATTCATGATATAGACGATATCTAAAGACACTCGGTTAATAATCTCTATATACTGCATCATGACTTGTTAAATAGCTTGGACATTGAAACGGGAAATGAAACCATATATTTGAACCTCGATGTGTATCCTTTTACAGTAAGCTACTAAATAGTGTGCAGATTTCTTGTTGATTAAAGGATGTTAACGTGTTAATGAAGATAACTTGGCCCGAGATTATGAAACATTTTGGTACGATTTCATGCTCAAGCTCAAATTGTATGGTGATTTGTGAACAAAACCTTGAGTTGAGCATGAGTTTGGCCTTGAGTTGAGCATGAGTTTGGCCTGGTCTTCTCAACGTGCCACTGAATGCGCCTAGTTGGTACTGTCATACATCCGTTTTATAGAAAAATTATTAAATTAATATAATTATCATGTTCGCATGTTATCATTCCCCGCCATCGTAATGGTAAGCTATTCCCTTGCGGGTTGGATCCCCAGCTACGTTACAAGTTGAACTCTCACCAGGTCAAGAATCTGCGTCAAAGTGAGACCCAGTTTTATGTCTACCGGATCCGCGGCACTGTAAACCGGTCTCACAGAAGTCTCGTAATCTATCGTGAGATCTCGCATCAGTTTCTGCTCCTTTGACATTCTCTTCGTATCAGCATGTTCAGTGAATCCATTAATTCCTGAAATAAAATAAGGAATACATTATATAAAAATGCTAACACATAGCTAACGTAATACAACATTACTACAACGGTGTGTAAACGATTCGTAATATCAGTAACATTCACACAACGTTGTAATAACGTTGTACAACCTAGGAAATCGGAACTTTTCTTTTACCAAATTAGGTTCCTGCTAGGTTAACGTAGTCAGAAAACATATGCATGCTTTGTTGTTAGTCTATAGTGATTATGATCATCTCGATACCTACATCACAGTGTGTGTGCTATATTAATGCTTCATGTTCTGAAGGTCTTGTAAGAACGCGAAGATCACGTACTTTATTGTAGCGTTAGACAGATTTAGTCACATACAGTATTAATAGTAAATAGAATATTTTACCGGATATTGCTTTTCAAACCATAATGCAGATTGCCATATTCTAAAAAAGATATGAAATGTCAACACCGATGCACCGTCCAATCGTGTTGTGCTGTAACGATGTATGTACACATTATGTTGTCTCCAAGACTATGAACCAAAGTCGTGGCATAGTAGAGTAGTCAGTCTCCTTCTAAAAGAAAACCCAGTAATTCTAAATCCATATTTCCCATTACATAAATGCGTTTTTAGAACTCGATGTATGTTTTCCATCAAGCATATCGCAGCTTATTACTAAGCACAGAAATGGGGTCTATTATCTTCCGATTTTAACACTCTACTCACACGTTGTTGACCGAGCACGCCCTCTCGCGAGATATGATATTGAATTGCGAGGTGCTCACATAAGATGGTAACAGTACACACGGGACTGGTTAGCTGGTATTTTCCAATAGCTCTTCAGGATGTCTGATAACGTTCCAAGGAGGCAGTGGTGTTTACAAAGAGTGAACGAGGCCAATGGAAATCGAAACCATAATATGCTCCCACTGTGAAACATGAACTTTCACATTATGGTGATCCCTCTGTCTTCTACTGAATTATATAGTCACCTATTGACATATATATTTCCTCCAGAATGTAAATTATTATTTTTAATATACAAAATTAAAATTGGAATATATATATATACATGTAGCTAGATAGATTGCCGTGTTCTTGTTCAATCCATATGTTCTACGTGCATACTTGTATACAATATGTCATCAATCAAAACATATTTTGCTTACTTTCCCTTGGAATTATATCAATCTTAACAAAATAATAATTCGCTTATTATACTGTATGCATGCAATGTTCCATTTATCTCTCAGTACAAGCGACAACTAAACAAACATAATACATAGCAATTGTCAATCATGTTAGTTTTCGAAGAAAATAGAAACTACTTTCGACATGAATCTGTAGTTCTGAAAGAACAACAAAACAACACGTTACAGTAATAGTATAGATGCAAGGGTGTTTTCTACACTACAGTCTAATAGTTACAGCAGTATTATGGATACAATATTATTCTTTACGCTATTAAATACTAGTATATCTACTAGCTTTTCACCTAGCAGAGAATGTGTACCCGGTAGGATGACACGGCCTGTGAATGTTAACCTTGTAGCGTTTGAAACAGCAGCTTGGGTTGTATACTTCCCAAGGAGTTGAGAAGGAACTTTGAGTGCACGCTCATCGATTGACCGGGGATAATAATGTGGCGCTTTGAGCATGCCTTGGGTTGGATTTGGCGCATTGTAAGTAGCCATTATTATTATTATTATTATTATTATTATTTGTTTTCTTTTCCAAGAGTCTGAAACGCCTATTCCTGTAGTTCGCAGTACAGAACAATGAACACATCACAGGTCAGGAAGATGTCGAGGATGATGGCTTGGACCTGACAGGAGAGGTGTTTCACTTCCGATGGGTGTCCAGGCAAAGATGATTAGATCAACGAGCTACAACCTCCACGTGGACATTCGTGGATTTACTACGGTAGATTTCCGTTAGTGAGTTATTGTGACATCAAAGAGCCAATTCCCTCGGCTGGACTTGTGTGTAGCGTTTGCCACCTGACCGACGCATTAGTCCATGTGCAATGATTAACAATACAAGACAAGAATTATTCTAAAAATTCACGCTATGGTGGCATAGAGAAAATACAATATAATTCAATAAATATGTGGCTGTATGCAATTATTATAACGTATTTCAATATATAATATAACTTCCTGACTCGGCGCATGCTGTACATTAGAAGGATGAAGCGGTGGAATGATGTGTATAGGGTTTGCGTTACAAGTTTTATTGGAAAGGAGTTATTTCAGAAATTGTTCCGTTGTTTTTGTTCGGTCTATAGCAAACTATTATGTTCATGAGATTTCTCATGCGTGTGTGTGTGTGTGTGTGTGTGTGTGTGTATGTGTATGTGTGTATGCGTGTGTGTATGTGTGTATGTGTGTATGGTATTTTTGTGTGTATGTGTGTGTGAATGCACGTGTGTGAGAGAAAGATAGTGTGTGTGTATGTGTGTATGTGTGTGTATATGTGTGTGTGTGGTATGTATGTGTGTATATGTGTGTGAATGCACGTGTGTGAGAGAAAGATAGTGTGTGTGTGTGAGTGTGTGTGTGTGTGTGTGTGTGTGTGTGTGTATGTGACATGTGACATAAACTGGTTGGTCTGGACTGGTCTACAAGTGTGGAGTCATCCATGTCTACAGTGATGTAGTGATTCTATAAAGCAGCAGGCACCTTCATAGCAGTTTAACTCTTAGTGTCACTGGAAAACGTTAATAAATGTCAATCTAATTCTCAACTATCAGAATGCTGTATAGTGATATACCTTCGTGCCTTTGTATACCGGTACTAAGCATAGTCATACGTTTCGTAATGTACTGACGATATTGTAGCTCAATGATATTCTGTATATATTAATACCATAGGGTGGTAATATCATTACAATGGATACTATTAAATGTGAGTGTGGATATATCAGACAGCGTATCTAGTTTCTAAATAATAGCATGAATGTTTTTAGATGGCAGATCCATTATACGCCATATTGGTAGGCTCAATACTGCCCTCAGATGAAAGTGGCCATATATCACAGGTCTATTAGTGGTGATAAAAGACGCCGGATCATGCGGAAAAGAAAATTGGGTTACATTTATCATAGACGTATTATGTTCATGTTCAACTGTTGGCGCATATGTACGTAATCAATACTGCCACTGAAATACTTTGCTTTGATTTGTTCCATCAAAATGCATAGATGTTGGGTTACAGTGCATTGTATGATCTCCAGAACCCTTTTTTTTCCAAATTCGTAAAATAATCATAATAATAGTAGTAGTAGTAGTAGTAGTAGTAGTAATAGTAGTAGTAGTAATAGTGATAAGTGTAGTAGTAGTAGTAGTAGTATAGTAGTCGTAGTAATAGTGATAAGTGTAGTAGTAGTAGTAGTAGTAGTAGTATAGTAGTAGTAGTAGTAGTGAGTGAGTGAATTATTGTTTTACGCCACAGCGGGAATCTTTCACCCATACGCGACGAGGAATGATAAATTATGAAATAAATTAGTTTAAAATGAATTGCAGCATGAAAGGCATGCTTGAGAATAAAGAATTATATGCTACCTATTGATGAAATGGAATAAATAGTGTGAATGCAATAGAATTTAGTATGCAGAAGTGAAAGATTAAAACTTATGATACAGACCAATTTCTTTTTAAAACGATACGATGAAATGCCCAGGAACCTGGGTGAATAAATGTTTAAGGTTTGGCAAAGAGTGAAAACCGGCACGCTGAGTTGCAAAGTCCATACAGTCAAGCAAGATATGCTTGACCGTGAGGTCCTCGTCACACCCAACGCACCGAGGTTTATCCTCGCCCTTTAAAA
>JAUTBT010026665.1:0-19718 GCA_032361225.1 Lepetodrilus schrolli
TCCAAATACCACTTTAGGGCTCTGAAGGGGCAGAGTGACCTATTCGGGTCCTTAGATCCAAGCGTGTGAGCTAGTGATGGAACCACGATTGGCAGGAATGTTTCCCCTGGACATTGGTTCTTTGCCATAAAGTCAGTTAGGAGAGACAAATGTACTTTGTCTTTCTCCCAGCGAATGGCTTTATAGTCAATTGCGTTCAGTTCACTTCGTCGTTTGGCTGTTGCTAAGGCCAAGAGGAACGCAGTCTTGTAAGACCAGTGAGCTGCATCGCATGTGTCAGGAGGGACAAATGTACTTTGTCTTTCTCCCAGCGAATGGCTTTATAGTCAATTGTGTGCAGTTTACTTCATCCTTTGGCTGTTGCTAAGGCCAAGAGGAACATGGTGAGCTGCATCGCATGTGTTAGCTGGGCGGACCTTTGAGAGTTTCTAACACAATAAATACATCCCATTGCCGCACCTTAAAGGTGGTTTTGTGTGCATTTATTTTCAGAGAATTGACCAAGGGAAAACACGCGCACCATTGCCAATAGTCGCTGTCGTCGCGGCCATTTTGAAAAATGGCGGTACTTCCGGACATCCATTTAAAAATGGCGGTACTTCCGGACATCCATTTAAAAATGGCGGTACTTGCGGACATCCATTTAAAAATGGCGGTACTTCCGGACATCCATTTAAAAATGGCGGTACTTCCGGACAGGTTTTCAAAATGGCGGTACTTCTGGACATCCACTTTAAAATGTTATACTACTAATGTACATAACCAGCTGATAATGTACATCTCTGGCCAAAACAGTCGGCATCCCATCTCAGACTTGTGGACTTTCTATGTAATCGGCCTCAGCCAAATCAGGTGTACAAATGGGAGTACACTTACAGTATGGCTTGATAGTATTTTATTATTAATATTCTTTATAATTATGACAACAATATGAATCGGCTGCTCAGATCTTCTTCGGAAGTGTCAGGCTTGTTTAAAATTCCACATCGAAGAACCCACCCAAATGGAATGGTCCATGCCAACCCATGACAGACACAGTTCACGAGTTCTTGTCTTAAAATTCCACGGGTCAGCGCATTGTTCATTCAATCTTCAATCAATCTTGTGTGTTTGGGAAACATGATACCAATATAATCAACTGATACTTTGAAGGTTTTTTTCAACAGTACCGATAATCAGATTGTTAGTTTGAGACAAATCCCCTGAAACTATTCGGCATTGGCAAATGGACTGTTCCATTTCTACTTCCTGATTCAGACTAACTAAATAGAAAGTAGACGTAGGAAAAACACTGTCATATTTCAGTTTTAGGGAGATACAAATTGCAGAATATGTAGTGGGCTTATACTACAGAATAGGCCCACTTTGCTTATCTTTTGAAAAAGGGTGGTGTGCCAAATATGGGCTTATACCCCACGATATACGGTATTATAAAAATATTTGAGATATTATTACAATATTGGTCACATTGACTGTTTATTAACCAATACTCAAGCAAATGTTTGTTCTTGTCTTTATCATGGTAATTTTTAAAAAATAATTTTTAAATAACAATTTTAAAAGATACTTAATTTTTCAATCCTAAATCTCAAAATCTTCATAATTCTTTGGATATACGTCCATTTCTGTAGGCTCCTCTAGCTGAAATTCATCACTTCCTTTCTTGTTGTCCAGCAATTTTGTTGAGTATGGGTAAAATATTCCCACTGCGACGTAAAACACTAATTCATTCATTCATTCATTCCATTTATTTTACATAATATTCACAACTTCATTTCCATTCAGTTTCAGTCGGTACGGCCAGGTACGATGGCAGCACTGCAGATGATTTTGAAGACGACAACGTGAACCTACTGTACGATCCCAGCCTCAACTGCTACTTCGATCCCGTCACGAGGAAGTATTACGAACTGAAGGGATCTCCGGGAATCGGTTGAGATGTCAGTCAGAATTTTCCCCAGTGCAGTATTACCATAATCTAATCATCAGCGCCCCGTGATAATAAAGGAAACCCACTTCCTGCCACGTAAAGAAAAATGGCTGGCATTTTCAAAGGATTGGAGATGAAGAGACATTTGTACGCAGAAATGCAACAACCGCCCAATGTCAAAATTGAGATTCCTTCATATGCAAATTAACCAGGCGACTGTATTTCGGGCTGAGAATGGGAAATTGTGTTCACAGCTGAAACGGCTATGAACCAGGGGTCGCAGGCCACGGACAAGTCCCGAGCCTCAAAATTCATTGGACGATTCTCATCCCTGTTTATTTCCCCGGGTTTTCGAGTGCGAAATGTCTTCACTGTTGTCGTCGTGTACGGGTGAAATATTCCCGCTGCAACGTAAAGCATTAATTCAATTTAAAACTCCAAATTTAGTAGTTTATGGTTACTTTTCATACAGGGGGACCCAGAGTAATAGCTACAATTTGTAATTCTATGCAGTGTGTTCATTTACAAACCATGTATTGAGTGCCCTGTGTGCCCATAGGTAGAGTGAGCTGTGGTTGCTTCGTTACACGTTAAACATATATCAGAGTGTAGGTGGCACTGTCCAGCCTCGTTCTTACCACTAGTATTTCGTCCATCTCGTCACGGAACTGAGCGTGATTTACACTTCTTAACACAATGCCAGTTCTGCAGTGATCAACAATGCATTATAATATTGATCAAATGGGTGCAGTGAAAGTTGATTAAAGTAATGTGGCAGAAATATACTCAATAAAATAAGTTAAGGCTCAGCATAGATTTTAGTGGAGCTATTGATCTTTGTTGTCTACATAATATTTACATGTCCAAAAGGTCTACTGGCCTTTAATTAATATTGTTGAGTATATTACAGTGTCCCATTCTGTAGAATGATCATAGTGCTACGAGAGTCGTAACTCGTAATTGCCTGCAGAGCAGCTGATAACTCTTCTAGAGCTACAATCATCCTGTAGAACGTGGAGCCATTCCAAAGAACGATCATAGCGCTATCCAAGTTGTAATTTGCTGTAGACGAGTTGCTACTCTCGCAGTGCTATGATAATTTTGTGGATTATGACCCTGGATTCTGGTGAAAACAGGAATGGATGTCGATTGTCCTGAAAATATGGTTGATCAAATTATTATATATATAGTTGTGCCCAGATGTATCCTGTATTTTTTCAGGAATTAATGTGTAAATAGCGAATGGCCAGATAGCTTGTAAATATATGGTTATTATCAGATGAGAGTGTCTGCTTGTATATTTGTACATTTGAAATGAGTCTTTTGCTCATTAAATATTGAAATGAATTTCTCATGAGTTTTGTCTTGATTTAAAAGGATTCCTCAATAATAATAATCATCATCATCAGTGTATTGAAACACCTGTTCATTATTCTATCCACGTTTATGGAGAAAAAGTTTCCACAATTCTTTTGACATGCACACAAAACAAACATTTCCATAGAAAACAAAATATATTTATATAAAATACAGAGTACATATAATGACATTGTAGTTGATTCAATGAATCCCGTTTATTTCATGTGACAATAGTTTATATATTTCAATGAAATCGTCCAACAGCAGTTTATGTACATTTTGGTCTGGCCTCTGGCAAAAACCTGAACCCGAAATATGGTATTCAGTCTCACGGCGACTTCATATACACAACTAACCATTAAACAGCATACACCAGGGTATCGTTTCTCAAAGGTTTCGTATCTACTCCGAGACCATAGCACTCTTGAAGCAATCTCATAGCATACGTGGCAATCAGGCACTTACCAGAGTGCTATGATCTCGTGGAGATAAGAGCTTCGAGAAACGATACCCTAGTACAGATTTGTAACATATCAAATATTTTTACATTTGTAAATATGGAACTTCCACCAAAGATGATATAAAATCTTTATAAGTACAATTTAAATTTGCAAAACAATACATTCCTAATACCTTATTTTAAGCGAAGATGAATTGCATATTTAAATGAATTTTAATACATTTGAAATCTCATTCCAGAGAATAAATATCCCGATTACTATCTATAGTATTTACAAATGTTAATATTTATGTACAGTTGAGTATTAAACTTCATGTGGCACATATCCTATCGGTACTCATGGCCATATTTGATAGTATTTGTTTCAAACAGAAGGCACAATGTATTACCCTGAAAACTTTCCTTTCCTTTTATATGATGGCTTGCCTCTGAAACAGATGAGAAAATTGTATTATTGAAGGTTCAAAAGATGACTCCTGTTTATTTGCAATGAAAATGATTGGATACTTAGAAAATAATCCATGAGATACGAGTGATTATGGAAAATATGTCACGAGTGAAATTAATGTTCACAGAGGAAGTTTGAACATTAATTTCATGAGGGACATATTTTCCGTAACCACTCGTATCGAGTGGGTTAATCTAATTATTCAATATAATCATTTTAATGTAATAAAACCATTGAAAACTGCTGACAAACAGCTTTATCGAGAGGGAGATCTAGCAGTCGAAAACATGTAAAATTTCACCTAAGCACAAGAAACACAAAAAGACGTAATCAACACTGTTAATTATGGAATCGTTATTACACAGTAGATATCCACCACTTATATTGACTAATAAGTTATACCAAATTAAAAACTTCGGCTCCCAAAATATTTACATGATAATATTTATATAACATAAAAGTAGCACAATGGATATACTGGTAAAGAAGAAAATAAAAGTGTAAAATAAATTATATTTTGAGCGGTATGTATTTATTTTAATGAATTTGCAAATTCCAGATACATATATTTATGTAAAGCAATTGGTTTAATGTACAGCAGTACAACAGTATATATTATCAAATACTTAACAACACTGTAAATATTTGCCAATCGTAATAAATAATAAGCTGAAAAAGTCTATGAACCCCAATCCATGAGTAGGTACCAATAAATTGAAATACTTACGAAATAATTTCTATTTTATCTATCGCCCACTGGTCGAAGCCCACTCCACCGTGGATGGGCTGCCACCATCTGAACTGAGTTCCGGTGACCTGGGCATCAGTTGGCACGTCGTATGCCATACGTCGGGGAATCATGAAGTCCTGTGGATCATGCCGTGCCAGTAGTTTCCAGTTCGAACCCTGCGATGACAGCCATATAATGTAAAAAACAAACTTTGGTACTGTTGATACTAGGCGGGTGGTAGCATAATGATAGAACATTGGACTTCGGAGCCAAAGGCACCAATTTCAAATCCCGCCCCGGGAGCCCGGCATCAATGTTCACGAAAGTTACTTTTCTGACGTCATCATGATACGTGGCAATGCAGTTGTCATCCTTGGTCCATCAGTACCAGCTGGTGCTCGTAGGTTTACTACAACATTCAGTGCTATGGATGTTGTGGATTTCCTCCTGCCCTAAACTGACAAGCTGTTAAATTTAAAATAAAATAATAATAAATAAATAAATATGTTGATACTATTGTTTGTATTAGTATTGTTTGTATTAGTATTGTTTGTATTAGTATTGTTTGTATTAGTATTGTCTGTATTGTCGTCGGTACTCTCATTGGTAATGTTATAAATACAGTTTGGATTGTCATTGCTATTGTCACCAGTACTATTGTTGGTACTATTGTTGGTACTATTGTTGGTACTATCATCGGTACTACCGTAATTACCCTAATAATTCAAACAGGAGAAAATAATTAAATTTGTAGCTGTTCAAATTATTAGAAAAATACGAACGATCTGTGTTCATATAATTAGTGACAACCAATTAAAGTACAAAATAAGGTTATAAATGAAACGGTAAATAAATAAACGATTTAAAAAAATAAAAATAAATTATTTTAAAAATTGTTGTGACAAAAATGATTGTTTTCGATTAATTAGAAAATTAAGATTAAAAAAATTGGTCATGTTTAGGGTCAGAAAACAAACAAATTAATTTATGTGTTTAAACTATTAGAGGGTTTGAATTATTAGGATAATAACGGTATAATTGCTGATACAGACCTTGTCAATGCTGTACTGTAGTAACACTCCTCTGTAGTTGGCCCCACTTCCCAGTTTCACGTTGCAGTCATCTGTCTGTGCGTGACACCCAATTTGCATCACAAATATTATTTTACTGCAACGCAAGAGAAACTGGAGTCATTGATAAGCCTGTACAGTGAGTGTGTGTTACTGTTTTATTGGCAGCAGGAATCTTTCACCTATATGCGACTTATCAGCAGCTGCCTCCTAGTTGAATGTGTGTCGTTCACATCTAAGAAAGACTTTAATAATGTTCACGGCATGGCCTCCAGAGGTCGAGGTCATTTAACAGAGGTCGAGGTCATCCAACAGAGGTCAAGGTCACCCAACAGAGGTCAAGGTCATGAACTCACACAGCTGCCGCCAAGTCCAGTTCTGCCGTCACAGCCTGTCGTGTTCCGCAGCCGTTGAAGTACAGGGTCTTGCCATGGGCGAAGGGGAGAAGGGCGCCACAGCCAAACCCTATCCCTCCCCCTGTGACTGCAGCCCAGTGTGCAGAGAAGATGCCGCCTTCGAAAGACTCGTACATTCTGCTGGGGAGGTCTCGTCGTCTAGGCTGGCATGAGGAACCTGAAGTGTAAATACATGGGTTATTAATTAATTAAACCAATTAATTCATTTATTTACTGTAATGAAGACGTACTCAAAAATCTTTAAAATAATAAATTAATTGAATAGATCTGAATAAATAAATAGATAAATAAATATGTAGCTTGGAGTTTTGAAGATACACAGAATACACGAGTGTGTCAAATGTGAAAATGCATGAACAACAACTGACGTGGTGTAGTGCTAATAATGTGTTTATCATCATATTTTACGTTACGTGTTTGTTAAAACAACTGTAAAGTATTCTGGTGGTTGTGATAATCATTTTAATAACATTGTACTACACTATAATGTGCTTTCACCTTTGACACACGCATGTGTATTCTGCGGATATTCGGATATTACGAAGTATAATAAGCAGTTCGTACCGTAGTATCCCTCATCACAGACACACCGACCGTCGACACAGTCACCGCGACCTCGACAAAGCTCCGTACACTTCTCTCCTACGTAGATGTCGTCCAGAGCCCAGCCAGCGGACACAAAGTTCGGAGATGACTGGAACCATCTGAACCGAGTAGATCTGAAAACATTTGAAAATTCGTCATATTCGTCATATTTCCTAGTATCATGCTGAATGTATTTCTAACGTAAGCCGAGGGCAACCGCTGACATTACAGTCATTTATGACGTCACAACTTTTATCTGCGTCAAAATCGGGATGTAGGACTTTTACCAGGACACCTTTCAACCAATCAAATTGCTAGAATGATTGCATATTTTGGATAATATTAGTTACCAACGTGATTTCGAGGGGTGTACGAGAAATTTTGGCTTGTAAAAACCTGTATGCCCCAGAAATCACACTATTAAAGAATTTATCCAAAATCGTAATAGATCTACATACTTTTACAAAGCTAACTTGCGAATATTCATGCAGAATGTCGAGGGCAGCTTCCATGATGTCACAACTTTAACTACGGCAAAACCGGGGTGTACACATTTTTCCAGGACATCTCTCAACTAATCAAATCGCAAGAATCGTCGCATATTTTGGATAATATTAGTTACCAGCATGATTCCCGGGGTGTACATTTTTTATTTATTTTTGATAATCCCACTAACCCCGAGAAGACCCTGTCTGGTAGCTCCATAGTGACTCGTGTCCAGATAGGGTAGTCAGACAGCTGGTAGGTGCTGGGCTGGTGGTGAACCTGGGGTCGACAGTCCACGTTCTGGTTGTCAGGGAGACACAGCGTCTGTATCAGTAGCCAGCGACCAGACCTGGGGTTCTTGTTGTACTCCAGACGAACAGGGGCGTGATTCTCGCACACATTGTAGTGCTGACTGCATCCAACCACAATCTAAAAAGGAGAAAATTATTTCTCATTATTTTCTATTTCTACTTGATACTTACGATAAAACACGGGTGGATAGATGGGAAGATTAGCAATTTTGAGGTAGTGGAGGTGAGATGTTTTCAATTTTTTTTATAGGCGGTGATGAACATCCAGCACAACTCAGCAAATTGTAATTAGAGTTAAAACCCTATGCCTCTCTCAGCAATCACTCACATTTTCTGTATGCTCCATGTATTAGAAATGCTTAAATTCTACAACGTTCAACTTTCTGAAATGAATACAAAACCATAACACTATGTCCCTACCTTGAACTGCAGCATGTATCCCCTCTGTACGATCAGCTGGTTTGTGGTGAATCTCCGCACACCCAGGCTGTCCTGGTACGACATTGCCGCGTCGTCCTTGGAGCACACATTTACCTCCACCTTCCCGTGTGGGCTGAACTCATAGGCGGAGCTGTCGTCTTGCTGTCAAATACAGGAGACAGCACAGACTCAGCTTACGAACAATGGTAATAATAATAATAGTAATGTGTCTCTATATTACACTAGACTCCGTGCACAAGGAGCGTGCTGAAAGCACTACACTATTATTACATCAGTCATTGTATCAGTGTGCACTCATTATACTGTCTCAGCTCCCTGGGAGGAGTGAATTATTATATTATGTCACAGCAGGAACCTTTCACACACACACGATGATCTCAACTCCCTGGGGTGTGAGCATAAATCCTAAGCTGGTAGTGCTGAACCAATCATCCACATGGTACACACCTACCTGTAAGGAGTCGCTGAATGACACCTACCTGTAAGGATTCACTGATTGACACCTACCTGTAAGGAGTCATTGAAGGAGTGCACAAACTTGCTGGGGTTGATCTCAGTGCCTCCTATCAACACGTTGTCTATGGCCCAGAGTGGCACTTCAGTGCTGGGGTCAGAGGGCAGAGGCTGCCACCATCGGAAACGGGTACTCTCTTTTCTTGCCTCTATTGGCAAGGGGAGGTAATCCATATGAGGTGTCAAGTATTTGGTGTAGTCAAGTATATGCAGGGTAGTCCATGTGATGCCTGCCGGGGAAATAACATAACAATAATGAATGGTAACAAGTTAGTGCTATTCCTTAATAAATAAAGATTATAATCTCTGTGGATGACTGTGTATGTTTACAAGACAGCCATCTAGAGAAGTGAATATTCTTCAGATTCTTCAAGAAGTAAAATCAAGCTTCAAAGCATGAAGTAGTATGCAAAATAGTTTCGTAATTATATTTTATTGCGAGTTCAAATGTATTTTTATTGTTGAAAGATTGCATCTTCATTTGTCATAAGAAGATTGATGACCGATACCGTCCATCAACAAGCTTAATTCAACAGCATATACTCCTGACTTCTATGCTAATCTGCTGCAGATTCGACCATTCTTATTGGACGTGACGTTCTTACCTCCATCGCTGGAGAAGTCCAGTATAACGCTGTGATCTCTGGAGCTTGGAAGATAACATCCTGGTCTGATGCTCTGACCTCCAATCATAGCCGTGTACTGCAGGAACCTGGGTAAACCAACCACAATAGCATGTCAGGACCTTTGTTTCCTTTGTTTAAATAGGGTGTGTTGGGGTTTGCTTCAATGACAATGACAGTGCACCATCAGTACAGCTTATGCCCGACACAACCCAGGATGGATGACAACAATCACGGAGGGTCTACCTGGCGTTCCTGAGGTCCAGGTCCTCGGTGACAGCCTGCCTCAGTCCAGGTCCATCCAGGGTCAGCGCCGTCCCCTCAACCAGGGTGGAGCACGCGTCTTTAACACTGCCTGACTGGACAACTGACCACTTGGTGTAGTTCACGCCGCCCACGTCGAATGTGTCCTTCATCTGCGTCTGTATCAAATATGCAATTATGTCTGGATAAAAAGATGCTGCATAAATGCAATTGAGGAATGAGCAAATCGGTCAAAAGTATTGTGATGGGTCATTGTGTTCTTTTTCTGTGATTTATTTATAAAAATATAAATGATAATAATATAATAATAATATATTAATGTAAATAATAGAAAAATACTACTACTACTACTACTACTACTACTACTACTACTACTACTACTACTACTACTACTACTACTACTACTAATACTACTACTACTACTACTACTACTACTACTACTACTACTACTACTACTACTACTACTACTACTACTACTACTACTAATAATAATAATAATAATAATAATAATAATAATAATATAATAATGTAGACAATAATAATTATTATTATAACAATAATAATAATAATAAATATATTAATAATGATAATAATAAAATAATATAATAATGTAGATAATAATAATAATAATAATAATAAAAATATTAATAATGATAATACAAAATAATAAATACTGTAAATAATAATACTGTATTCACGATTCACTGTACAATGTAACAATATTTTAGAAATCTCAGATGACGTACTTTTAATCTGTTGCTAACAGTCTTGCAGTCTTCCCCCGTGTAGCCCCCATCACAGATGCATTGTGGGTAGTCACAGCGGCCGTGTCCGCCACAGAATCCTGGACATGCAGGGCCTATGTAGATGTGTCGGATTCCCCATTGACTGGCCGACAACGAACCAGTGGGGCGCTGGATCCAACTGAACCTCGTAGTGCTGATGGAAAGAATTTTATTTAAATAATTGTACCTCCTAACTCGCAACATTGTTTACTAAAAACTTTTTTAGTTTAAGATTTTCCAGATGTAGACAAAATACTAACTTTGTCACCGCCATTCCTTTCAACGGGATGACAACCCTCTCCCATTGTCCACTGGGGTCGCCATAGTACACTGATGGCATCTTGACTACTCCACGACAGTCGGGGTCGCTGACCTTACACCTGGGTCGAAGGTCGTTCCAGGTCACGCCATGATCCGTGGAATACTCCAACTCCACTGGAGCCACCGACATATTAGAGAACACCTTGCATCCGACGTTTATCTCGAACTGCAGCATTGACCCTTGTTCGACCTTGACCTCACGGGTCGTCAAGGTCGAGGGTTCGTCCTCTGAGGTTCCGACAACCACATCATCAGATCCGCAGAATTCCGCGAGGTGAAGGTTGTCGGTTGTCGGGAAGTTGTCGGCATCAAGGAGGATGTCGCTGGTGTTGACGTGGACGAAGGTGGGGTTGTCCTGGTCCCCGTTGATTCGAACGCTGTCCAACAGCCAGTCGCCAAGGATTGATGACCCGTGGTCTGGCTGCCACCATCTTATGGCCACACCGGTATGACGAGCGCCGACGGGCAGTTTGAGGCTGATGAATCTGAAACAGGAAAAAGAAGACTTGTATGGGTTTGTGTAAGAAAATAGGGCAGGTGGTAGAACGTTGGACTTCAGAGCCAAAGATTCCAGGTTCAAATCCCGCCCTGGGGGTCCGGCATCAATGTTCACGAAAGTTACCTTTCTGACACGATATTGATATGATGCGCTGTCTGTAGAGTGGCAATGCAGATATCATCCTTGGTCTTGTCAGGTTTACTGCAACATTCAGTGCAACGGATGTTGTGGGTTTCCTCCTGCCCTAAAACTGACAAGCCGTGATAGAAGTGAAAGAATCTTGAAAGCGGCTCTAATCCCGATTGAAAACAAACAAAAAAATGTAAGAGAATATGTGAAGTTGTGTCAAGGTAAAACTGTCACTTTGGAAATTCAAATCTGCAGTGTGGCCTCCAATGATATTGGTTTTTCGTCATCAAAAGAATGTTTCGCTTGCAAAACTGGCCAGTAATCTCCATCCCTAATTCACACAGTGAGAGAGGGATTTATCACTTAATATCACACCGAGAATCACTGACCAATAGCTAAACTCCCAAGGAAATCATTTCTTTTTAGAAAAGATGAAAATTCACATTCATTGTTTATGTCTCCAAGGAGAAAAATGCTAATCATACTTTATTCAATTAAGCAGATAATATATTTTTTAATGTTATTTTTCATTCCTTGTCAACTACCATATACCTGAACATTTTCGAGGTTGGCAAATTTCAAGGTTACAGGACTAAAGTGGTTTTCGAGGATTGTTATTTTCGAGGATGCCTGTCTAGCATTTAAATAAAATATTTGGTAGATATAGTCTAACAGGAGTGGGTATTATATATCTACCCCCTGGTCGTCGCATGCTGGGGACATGTGATCAGCATTAATGCATTGTGAGTATCCATATAAGTTACAACCATGTGATAATTGCTATCCATACATTCACACTTAGTTTCAAATAAGCACATGGTTGTAAGAAATTAAGCTGGTTGTAGTCCTGTATAGCCTAACGTAGTATGAGTTTAAAATTATCGACATTAAACAGCTGTTAAACAAGCCGCCATTATGATTATTTGATGAGATGCTATTATCTTATCAAACTTATCAAAGCAGAGTACCAGAAGTACCAGAGATCAGCTTCTCTTGATTGATCACTATCAACACATTGTATAATTTACCGTATATATTTACTCAGAGTTTACATCCAGTGTCAACAAACTGCATACTTCATACGTAAATAGATTAAGACCTTTGTTTCGGTTCATAGATCAATGCGTGACACTAATTGACATGCCCCCTTTCTTTCCCTACCGCATTTAGACACCGGATGAACGTACTTACAAGTGTCTCACATGTGTCTTTGTTACCCTTCATTTAAGTTTTTACCTGGAATCGTCTTTGTTCCTGCATTTAAATTTACTATCGCTATTATTTCCTTATTGAAATAAATGATGATTAGTTATACGTATACGTTATTACAACATTGAAAACTGCGCTTGTCAAAATGGATATTTATATTGACGCGCACGAGGCTCTCATGCATGATAAGTGTGGTTTTGAACCTGACAGCATCAGGAAACATTAATGGGTAGAATTAGTTCGAGGTTGCCAAATTAACCTTGAATACCTCGAAAGTTTCCAACCTCGAACATTTCCTGGTATACAGTAGACATGGTAGTAAAGATGTTGTGTTTTATATGACGTTCAGTATATTAGGTTAACATGGAAGAGATGTTTGTACTACAGTTTCTTTAATCGATGAGATTCAGATGAATGTGATTATTTATTTATTTATTTATTAAGGATGGGTTGTTGACATTTTCTTTTTCTCTAATAATTTTCCTGAGGCAAATAAGGAATGTTTTCTTTTTCCTTTTGTTATATTAATGAAAGAAGAAAAGTATGTTTGTATTAATGACATATCTAGCATTATGCTCTTGCTAGGATCAATTTTCTAGTTTTAAAGAAACAATAAATGGTTTACAGTTATTCGATTGAAAGCAAATAGAATGTACCGTCTCATTTGGATGTTTACACATCCAATAGAAATTTTAATAGTGCTTCTCTGCTAATTGTAGATACGGCAAATACATTTGCAGATTTATTTTCTTTGTATCTTTTTCAATTTTTACATTTTTATCTTGTCCTTTTGCTTTTATTTAGAGAACCAGATAAATGTTTCACGTTACAAAAGATGACATTTTAACAATAACAATGATGGTTACAGTTTGTGGCGTTTGAGAAACCTGTATTATTTTGTCATCTTTTGAGATGACATTTATTTACTTAATAGATTATGCTATATACAAGAATATCTGGTGCAATTGTTATGTAGGAATTTTAGAATATAGACCTTTCATCATTTACTTTATACCAGTGTATATTATGATATAGATATAGTATTCTTTTTGTATATATCTTTAGCATTTTGTACCTTTTTACAAAAAAAAATGTACAATTAGTGCTATGGGTATCCATGACAATAATGTTTAGAGATCGTATTCTGTCTGTTTAGACCCAAATCTGCTGTACAAGAGATAATATTTGTTTACTCATACATTTCACGTCATTTTAATTTTATAATTTTAATTAACTAGCAATCATGAATGTGTGTTATATATGCATGTTTCAATTTTATCTCTTGGGAATATTTGAAAATAAATGTCATATTAGGATATCTTCTGTTAACAGGAGTGAACGATTCAATAAATCTATCAATTTGATGTACATTTACAGCTTATTTCATTCCCTGTTTGCTAGTTAATAGTGTTTATTGACAAGTATGTATATATATCTATCATGTATATATCTATCATGTATATTTGACATTAATACATAACTATTCAGTATTATCCCAACTTCTTTGGACTGTCTTTGTATTTTCTGGCCTATTACCATTCATTTTTCTCATGGAGTATAACGATATTATACTGTTGCCTAGCAGGAAACTGCAACATTAGTTATTTGTGATGTCAAAATTGACAGAATGTACTGAATGTTTGATGCAGCGACGCTAATCTCCATAATCATTCACTGAATGTTTGCATCCAAGTTTACCTTGTGACATAGAAGTGGATGTCTGAATGGGTCCTGGTTGCATTATGCTGGCACTAAACATGCAGCTGAATAAGCCAGCTTGCAGTTTCGAATATGGGGCAGGTGGTAGTGCAGTGGTAGAACATTGGACTTCGGAGCCAAAGGTTCCAGGTTCAAATCCCGCCCTGGCGGACCGGCATCAATGTTCACGAAAGTTACCTTTCTGACGTGCTGTCTGTAGAGTGGCAATGCAGTTCGCATCCTTGGTCTTTTCAGTACCAGCCGATGCTCGCAGGTTTACTGCAACATTCAATGCTACAGATGTTCTAGGTTCCTCCTGCCATAAACTGACAAGCCGTGATATAAGTGAAAGAATCGTGAAAGCGGCTATAAACCCCAATTTAAAAAAAATGTTTCCAATATGTGCAAAATTACGCATGCATGTTAAAGGTGAAAGCACAGTATAGTATAGTACATTATTAGCGCTACATTTCCTCGAACAGTTGTTATTAATGTGCTTTCACCTTTAACACGCGCATGTGCATTCTGTGTTATTCGAAAATCCGAGCTGGCTTATCGTCGTCTTAGCCAACCCCTGACCTTTGATGGTACAAAATCTGATTCCATTTTTTAATCTGTGCAGACCCATCATCAAACGATCCACGACTCGTCGTAGATTTAGGCCAACAAGATATGTCACACATGCAACTACATTTTATTCGGGTCGCCGACCATGCATCACAGACAGCCAGGAGTTGGCTTTAAATGTGTAACGCTGGCATAAGATCCACGTAGAATTAACATACCTTGTATCATACAAAGCACAGTATTTAACCTGGATTTCTATTCAGAACGTCAGTTACTTTTTACAATTTTTTTTATCACTATTGTCTCACTTCAGATCTGAAATAGACAACAACAGCTCTTCCATTATCGTTGTCTTTTTATCTTGTGAACAGGATAAAACCTTAGTCTGTATATTGATGTTCAGATAATATGAACATAGACATTTAAAAAATTCATATTAGTGTAAGAATTATATGTACAGTGCCATACAAGTTGTTAGATGTAATATTTACTAAATGAAATAAAATGTAAAACATAGCTGTTTTCGTTTATATTGTGGGTTTTTTCAAGCATGGCAACAGACAATTGTGATTTCAGCAGAAAAAATCCCAGGGTCTGGGGGCTGTAGTCCTAAAGCCACGTAAATGGCAAATAATTCGACCTCTGGACAAAACAATCGTCCGATTTCTGCGGAAAAATTGCCATGTAACTAAGGATATTTTAATGTGGATTTGCCATTACTGTAAATGTACTATGTTTTGTTTTAAAAATAAAGTTAGCTAGGAAATTGCTGTGAATTCATCTGTATCTGTGTATACGAGCCGACCTGTAGACTAACAAATATCTGGTGATACATAATAGAGTAAAATAATATTGAAAATGGTTCAAAAATTAAGGAAAAAAGGGTGATAACTGCATTGACCAGCTAGTGTTCGCAGATTTACTGCAACATTCAGCGCTACATATGTTGTGGGTTTTCTCCGGCCCTAAACTGATAGGCTGTAATATAAGTGAAAGAATTTTGAAAGCAGCTCTAAATCCCAATTTAAACAAACAAAAAACACCACCAAAAAAAAACGTACAGATAATATATAATTTTGGAACGGTAACTACCGCAAACTTTGATGCAGTCACAGGAGAGAGGTTTGAACTCAGGATTTGTGGTTCCAAAGTACGATGATCTACCACCCTCTAGTTTAGAACTGCTTGTAAATGCATAATGGCCCATTTTCAATGCTTATGGTACAAACAAAATACAACTCTAGATAATATGAGAGAAAAAAATTGTATTGACAACATACAGTTGTGTGAACTAACATAACAATCTGGTTAGTTGACAAGAGTTTTGAGGCAAACAATTTGATTGGTTGACAGAATAACCAGGACGTTCTGATCCAAGAGCCAATTTGAATGATTGACAGGAGATCCCAAGACGAATAATCTTGTTTTTGAAACAAGGACATTCTGGAATCTAGAAGCTATTAAAACAACACACACAAAACATCACGCTGCAAACGACATAATTTCATAAAAGTATAGCACATATTAACCAATCCATTCTGAATGTAAGTGTTGAACCTCAGAATGTCTTGTCCACCATACAGCATCACTGTGCCCACACAAAGACAAGGGAGGCATTCTTTTCAACTGTTCTAGCACTGTCCCGACAATACTCGGATTGTGTTCTGAACCTGATTGCTTTGCACACTTCTCATGCAAACAAGATGGCGGCCAAGAATCATCATAGGTGTCCATCGTCACTGTTCTATCACCGTTCTGTCTTGAACATCTCACTAGCAATTGTGCCATTTCGTTCTTTTACTAAATGGTGTGTTAGGTGTACTTTTGCACGCTGTTCTATGGTGAAAGGAACGTCCCCTAGAGTTGTGTATTTTACACCATCATTGCACATCCGAGGGAGTTGTATCCAAACAGAGAAAAACATAGGAAAGTGTTCCATAAAAAGTAAACAATTGTTTGATTGCCATTCATGTTTGTCCGTGGAAGAACTCTGTGGCGCAAGTCAGGTACACAAAAGACGCATCTTTGGTGGACAACTGTGATTTACTTTCTGAAATGAAATGGGAATATATTATTGGAACATGACATTGAAACAGAAAATAGGTGGTTTGATTTGGCAGCACTTTCACACAATTGGTAACATCATATGAGAATCTGACAACCGAGAATTTTCTGTTTTCAGAAACTAAAATTGAATATGTTACTTTACTTTTTTTTTATATTGGCATTTGAGCCATTTTCAATATTATTTCACATATCACGACTTGTAAAATTTCATGGATGTGTTTTAATTTAGAGAAATCTGAATTGTAATAACCATGACAACTGAAGTAGACTAGATAGTGTCTGTCGATAAAAAACAAATTGGAGGCTATTTATTAATAATTTGTCTAAACTTTTGGGGGTTTAATATGTCATACTGTCTTATATTTGTAATAATGTTTTTTGAAACTTGGCACTAGTGTTTGCAACTTACTGTCTGTGACGCGAGAAATCCGACATTCTGTCCGTATCTACGAATGGCCTCTCTGATGTCCGATGGCAAGATGGCACGATTCATCGGCATTTCCATCAGATTAGCCGGCCCACTCTGGAGTGAATGAACAAATGAATGATTGGATGAATGAATGAAAGAATGGATGAATAAACAGGTGGATGGATCAATAAGCAAGTGAATAAATGAAATGAATGGATGATGAATGAATGAAAGAACAAATGGATGAATAAATGAATGAACAAAACAATGGACAAAATGATGAATGAAAGAAGTTATAAATAAAAAATGAATGAATAAATGGATGAATAAAGAGATGAATAGATATATAAGCAGGTGAATAAATGAATGGACAAAGTAATGAATGAAAGAAGTTAAGAATGTAGGAATGAATGGATGAATAAAGAGATGATAAGCAAGTGAGTGAGTGAATGAATGGACAAAATAACAAATGAAAGAAGTTAAGAATATGAATACATTCAGGAATTAATGGATGAACGAACAAACATTGTTGTTCAACGCCACTTGCAAAAAATGTTCAGAATTTGCATGTCAAAAACCAGTAATAGTAAAACAATAAACAATGGTAGACATAAAAATTGTCAAAATTAACAATAATATATTGAAGAAAATTTCATTTCAATTAATGTTACAAGTTGAAAATCAAATCTTATTAAATTTTAAAATAGTACTTGTAATTTCATCTCAAAAAGTTAAAATAATGTTAGCAACTATAAAACAATATCATAGGTATTTATGTTGATAGTGGCACTTGTCTATCCTTATGTGAATACCATAGCGAGCTACACGCTTCCTAATTTTTCTTTTAATAAATTACTTTTCTCAAACCTTTTTTCGTTTCTTTGATTTTGATTTTGAAGAACTGGAACTATTTCCTCCTGACCCCTGAGGCAAGGTCAATGTCGGGGCCGAGGTCGTTCCTGGGACAGATGGGGTGGTAGGGGTCGAAGGGGGACTAGACTGTGAGGAAAATGTGAATTGTGAAAAGTAACACCATTACAATCTTTACAAGCAATCCTGGCAGAGATGACCAACTTCATACAGTCACTAGACCCAATATGGAGTGAAAGATTTGTAAAAAAATGTACAGAAAAATTCTTGACACAATTTTTCAGAAATGAATTTTGCAAAAGAAAAGGTCGAGGTTAGAATAAACTTTTGTGAATTGAGATATACAAATTTTTTTAAATAAAAGGAGATTTGTATGCATTGGCAATATACTGCCCATGACCTACAGATTTTGATTAACAGAGTAGGGATCCTTTGAAGGGGTCATTTTTGTGTGGCGTGAGTCACGTACCCTGGCAGGGGAGGTCATTCCTGAGAGTGTTGGGCCAAGAATTGCAGACATGGGGACCCCATCATGGTAGTTGAGACACAGACTGGGCTGGTTCTTGATAACTGGGTCAGAGGTCATGGCCCTCTTGTCCTGCTTCACCATAAGGGCAAGGTCAACAACCTGAAGGTCAAAGGTCAATTTACATGCACACTTTTTATTAGTTGTTATTTCGCAACATGAAACATTTCACTTGTGCTAAAAGGGGCCAAAGGGGCAAATAGCTATGAAAATAGAACAAAATCATCCATTTCAAAGGAATGGGATGATAACTGCATTGCCATGGTACAGATCGCATCAGAAAGGTAACTTTCGCAAACATTGAACCTGGGGCCTTTAGCTACTAAGTCCAAACTTTCTACCATTTCACTACCACTGTGCTACCTCCTATACTACCACTGTGCTACCTCCTATACCGACTACAAACATAGAACATGGCTGAACCAGTGCATCAGTGACTATCAAAAATACAGGATATGTATCGCTTCACTTTCTAATTTGGCTGCCGTTCCACAGAACGATGGTAGCGCTAAGAGAGTTGTGTTCCTCCATTTTAACTAATCATTCAAGCTTGGCAACAGACAATTGCAATATCAGCGGGAAAACAAGCCCGGGGTCTGGGGGCTGTAGGCTACAAAGCCACGTCTAGTGAAAATAAATCGACCTCTGGACATATAAATCGGCAGATATCTGCGGAATGGCGGAAAATTGCCATTCCTGGTATTTCTGCGGAACTGGACCCAGGTCATCTTACCTGGGCGACGGTCTCATACGCCAGATAGCTGATGACCTCCCAGGCCTGAATATTAGGTTTGATATCGATCGAGACACCCGCCAGCATCCAGTCCTTGAAGCGCTGGCTTTTGTACTTCCTGCCTGTGAGATGACAGTAAACAGTAAATAGTTGAAGAGTAAACAGTTGAATATTTTTTTAAATTTTATTTTATTTTTTAAATTGGGGTTTAGAGTCGCTTTCAAGAATCTTTCACTTATATCACGACTTGTCAGTTTAGGGCAGGAGGA
>JAUTBT010026676.1:0-19718 GCA_032361225.1 Lepetodrilus schrolli
GACTATTGGGATGTTACATACTAGACTACTGTTATGTTACATATGAGACTATTGGGATGTTACATACTAGACTACTGTTATGTTACATATGAGACTATTGGGATGTTACATACTAGACTACTGGGATGTTACATATGAGACTATTGGGATGTTACATACTAGACTACTGGGATGTTACATATGAGACTACTGGGATGTTAAATACTAGACTACTGGGATGTTCCATTTGCACATTTGTTGTAGTCTAGAAAGTAGAGCTGAAACGAATAGCAAAAATGCTATTCGAATATTTGTTTGTAAGTATTCTATTTGTATTTGAAAATGCGTTTGAAATCATATTGTAATATTATGTTCTGCAAAGTGACAGTTCCAATCATATTGTCACCATATCGATAAAAAAAAACATTGTCTCAAATGTACGGTCAGTAAATTTCCATTGTGTTTTCTGACTAGTAACATTGGAATAAGAAGATCTTGAAGGTATTACGGAAAAACGTGCGATCTACAACTTTTGCCGACATTGATGCAAATGTGTTTGAATATTCGATTGCTTTTTACTATTCGAATATCTGTAATATAGTGTTCGCGAATATTAGAATATTCGTTTCAGCTCTACTAGAATGGCATGATGTGCATGCCAGTTAGGGGTGACAAAGTAAATGATAAGAATAAAGTTTCGCCCAAAACGATTTTTTTAAAATGGAAGTCGCTCAAGAATCCATAGAGGACTGCAAAGCCAGCCTCACACTGACACGGAAAACCTATTCATCTCGAGTTTAACTATTTGCATACATACAGATACAAATTTACAAATACTGTCCGTGTGACTAGCATCCACCATCTTGTACTCATATTACGTTCTATTCATTCAATAAAACTTTTCAAATAAATCCAATTCATTCTGGATTGTGATTCCGTTACAATGTGGCAAATTGAACATCCCACCCATGTGTTTTGTTTTTGAGAGTCGTCTGTAAAAGCAGTAGAGGATGTTGTTGACGGTGTTTGCATTGTTTGCAGCAAATGAAGCGGAAATTGGAGGATGTTTCCAGGAAACTGGAGCTGCTCTACGACCGACTCCGTGAAGCCACGGTGAGTTAACTGTGTCTATCAGCTGTGGTGTCTGTAGGCTGTGGTGTCAATAGTACTGTGAATGTGGGTGAGAGGTAGCACAGTGGTAAATCGTTGGGTTTCAGGACCTTTGGGGGTTTCAGAATGTCGCTTATGGGTGAAAGATTCCCGCTGTGATGTAAAACTAACTCGCTCTCACTTCAGTCTTTGTTTCATTATCAACAGAAGTTGCCTTTCTTTCAAATGCATCGTCGCGTATGGGTTAAAGATTCCCGCTGTTACATAAAACAATAATTCACTCACTCTTTCAAATGCATTCATGATAGGATGTGTTGTTTTAACTCTCGCTGTGCAGTTTATCATTATTGGTTTGGCAATACCATCATGCTCCAAAACTCACTTATTATAACCAGCTGGTGCTCGCAAGGTTACTATTACACTAAATGTCAGATGTGTTGCAGGCTTCCCACTGTAAACCAAACTGACAATCCGGAATTTCAGTGAAACATTCTTGAAAACACCACTAAACACAAATGTACCCAAATAAACACAATAGTAATACCAACAATTTGGCAAATAAATGGTTTGAACTTCCAGGGTATTGTTTATCGAGGCTCTCGTATTCGCTGCGAGACCACAGTGCACTTTGTAAGTGCCAGGTCGCGTTACAAGAAATCGCTACATGAGTGCTAATATTAGATGTGAGAGCTTGGTGAAATTATACCTGGATTTACTGACGTTATCGTTTCATTGGCATCATCATATGTTGGGTGATGGTTGTATTGGTACGGCGAGTGATGCTGACTGCTCGGTGTTTCAGCTGTCTGACAACGTGATCCTGGGCCTGCACCAGATCGTCCAGGCCATCCAGCAGTATGACTACAACACATGTCTGGGCCTGTACACTCAGATGGTGTCTCAGGGCAACTTCTCCGAGATCAGCAACTTCATGCCCGGCATCAAGGTCCTGCTGCAGTCCGCTGCCCAGCTGCAGGTGTATGTACAGGCGCAATGATGACCACGGGACTGCAGTGAGGATGGGACAGCAGTGAGGATGGGACTGCAGTGATGATGGATGGGACTGCAGTGATGATAGGACTGCAGGGATGATGGGGCTGCAGTGAGGATGTGACTGCAGTGATGATGGGACTGCAATGATGATGGGACTGATAACACTGATTCTCTGCATCGAGCTGTTGCAGTTCAGAGGAAAAGAATGGGTTACATGTGTAAATCTCGTCTGTAATGAAATATAGTAGGCTACATGTGCATTTCGTGTTTGTGCAACAGAATCAAGTTAGTGGTAATGTTTATCTTCGGTATTGCTGAACATATAATTAAAGTTAGCAGGCATAATACAGATCCATTAAGTAGACAAGACTTCGGTATTGTTTATTAATAACCACAATGTCATATGGTATTCTAATTAGCCATACAGCAAAGCATTTGTGCAAGGCTTTCATCGTCGTCAGTTTCATAGAGAAAAAATGGTATTAGATTAGTTGCAAAGATGTTGATATGAATATGTGTTGAGGTTTTACTAGTGAATGCAATAGTCATGTACAGACAACAATCATATGTAGGATTGCTCCGTTGTTTGTGTACATAATGTACATACCAGACACCGTATGACTCTACAGGATCTGATTTGATCCCGTAATTATTCTGAGATATGATATATGAAGATTTCTGCTGACTGATTTCCTTATCAAATTTTAAATATTTAACCATTTATTGAAATATTGGCTTTCAATAATAGAAAATAATATTAAATGTAAATTTTCCAAGCCCACAGATGTAATACAGAATTATATTATATTATATATAATATATATAATATATGTTCTACTTTTGAACAATATTACATTGTTTGTATGCAAAGGTAGTTAGAATTGTGTATAAAAGTATTGGTAGCAGTTATTTACATAAATTTGAATATGTATGTCCATTGCAAAACTTTGACATTTACACAATATATACAGAATATTAATTGTCCTTTTTCTTTAATCATCATATATTTTATTCTCACGACCTGTTTTGATTTCTGGTGATCTAATAGCAGTCAAATAGTTGGAGTTGGAGTTGGAATATGGCAAAAAAATATTGTTTACTTTTGGTAAAAAGTATCCATTACTTCACGACTATAAATATCAAACCTGTGCCATTTTAATTTTATTTGGTGTATGCACGATATATTTTATTTGTGTGCACCAAGTTAAATATATATATTTTTTTCTTTTCTTTTCTTGTTAAGATTGTATATTCTCATTTCTTGTAGAACTCTGTTTCACACTCACGCCATTTGTACATTACCATCTCGTTGTCAGAAATCATCAGGACTGTAGAATAGGAAATTCAAATGGAGGCAGTTTGGCGTGACTTTCTTGATCAGAACAAATAGTCCATTGCAACGATAATTGTGGATACATTTTCCTATCGACATAGTATGGAGGTTTAATAATTAAATTCGAGATCATTATCGACAAATCAAAATGTGACGAGAACGACCCCTAGGTATACTAATTACACATCAGTCAGGTAGCATGTGAAACCAGGCATTTGGTTTAGTTTTAGTTTATAGTAATTCCTTTTTAATAGTCATCTGTGTATATCTGACTGACGACACCATTACACTGACCTGCTGTAGCTGTCGATATTTACCACTCGGTGTGATGCGTCTCCGTCTGTGTATGCCTGTGTATTGATGTAGCAATAGCTGTCTGGTCATTCAACTCTCTCCATACATTTTGGTGCCAATGTTAAATTACTGATTGATTCATGCGTCAACTAGCATGATGGACATCCTCTGTATCGTGCAATACTTGCAAGTAGAACAAGCTGTTGCCTTATTAACAGTCTTGTAAATTACGTTTTACTCTTTACAGGATATCGGTGAAATCACAGGGTTTTTTGACAATCCCAGAATGAGAAATATTGGTCCTACAGTAAAAGTCCATTATATTTGTTTCAGCAATGATGAGGTGTGTTTTTGCTGGACAATTCGAGGGATAGTCATAGCTCCAGACACATTGATTTCCAGAGCACATCTTTTGAAGGATTATTAGGTTCATCTGGTGGCCCTGTTTAGATTAGTATAGTTCTGCTGTTGCGTCAGTTTATATTACAAGTAGATATTTTGAGTTGGTGAATACCCGAGTATGGCTGTATTTACACAATACTTTTAACTGAGAATATATTTCCACAATGGACTTGGAAGATATTTCTATTTTGACTTCCTGCTACAGTAAAAGAAACCTAATTTATTTCAATGGCTCAAGACAAATTTTTGATTTAATGAACTTTATAAAATTTGGGGACACCATTATCAGATGATATTTGACAACGGGCAGAATCTGGAAGCCTAGTACAGTGTACATCAACAAACCAAGTTCTCCTGCATCTTGTGTTTGTTTAATAAGTCGGAATAGAAAACACCTACATAATATATTCATGGTTAATGTTTCCTTTTTCTCCCCCATTTACAGGTAATCTTAATGATATTTAGCAAGCATGAGAATCAATTTTATTTGATAAAAAGCAACATTTCAGCCAACAAGTCTGCTTCAATCCTTGAATAGTTCCCTTTTAATGAGGCTCCTGTCATCATTATCTCTTCGTGACACCCCCGACTTCATCATCTGCCTTTTTCTGACACCCTAACAATAGCATCTGCCTTCTCAGTGCTCTTTGTAACTTACATGATAAGAAAGTAATGAAAGGGAGATAATATTTCAAGGGGAGATAACACATTTCTGAGAAGGACTCTTATGTTATCAGTTGCCATATAGCATATCCTGAATATTCTCATCCCTGTCAAATGTCACTGCACTTTTTTTAGTCTGAGCATTACTTTTGATTTCACAATGTCCTGGGCCTCGTTTCACGAAACTCTCATCTACTACAAGACTGTAGCACTCTAATAGCGATCTCCTATACATGGGGATTGTGCACTTACGAGAACCCCATGGTCATAGTGGACAGAGAACCGTATGGTCTCGTAGTGGACACGAGTGCTTAATGCAACGAAAACCTGGTCATTATATCCTTATATTGAAAAATATGTACAATTTGTTAAAACCAATGTTCATTGCTGATGTGATACATTTTGTTTTATGTTTCTTTGTCCAGTCATTCAGTGTTCTCCTATTATGTTGTTGCATGATGTTGTTATTTAAAAAGTCCACATGAAAATATTATAGTTTAAACATTATATCACATAACATGTCCTATTGTAAAAAGAAAGAGATCGTCTTCAAATAAACCATTGCTTGCAATACAGTTGTTTAGTTGCAATAACAAATGTATTGATGAGAACGGATTACTGACATTGAACATGAGAGATTTGTGAGAGGTTATTGAATTAAGTTATTCTCGTACCACCTCAGAGTACTAGTGGAGGGGCCTCGATGTTCTGTCGATATTGTCATCGTGCATCTCTGCATGGATGTATTTCCTTTCATATAATTTCTCTAGACCATGCTTTTCGCCGAAATATTTTGCACAATTTTTCAAATTCTGAATATTTTCGTGACCTCTTCCTTTTCCCATGGACATCGCATATGGGTGAAAAATTCATGCTGCGACCAATCTCTCGCCCTTTCTCATAAAAATGGGGAAATGTGTGTATACTAAAGAGCCAAACTGTTCAGTGAGCTGCAAATGTTCACATGGCGAATCAAACATAAGAAAATAAAATTACAAGATGTTTTAATAGGCCATGTATTACAACCAATTTTTACCAAAGTACTTGCACATTTAGAATGTTTGTTAGATCAACAGTTGATGGAGGGACTTATTGTGCAGTTAGAAAACAGGCTATGGTGTAACTAATAGTGAAATATTCACAAAGTAGGCGAGTAACAACATGATTAGTAATTAAACATGTAAACACTAAAAGTTCTGGAATTCACATCAAAACAACATGAACACAATACAAATGGAGACATAATGAAACCGGCTGGCATTTCAAGCATGTGGGCAATACACAAGAAGAGTTCTAAAAACATGCATGTCCGTACACACAGTAACATTACCATATTGTAAAGTAGTAATTTTTGAGCATATTCCTGTATTGTAATGATAAACAGTGTTTCATGTAATGGACTTGCACTTGTAGCAGGACCTTACCATTTGACTTACAATCAATTGTAGCTACAACTGTTCTGAGCAATGGGGCCCTGGTTAAGTAAGTAACTAGTATATATATATTTATATAATCGAATGATCGCATGATAAGGCACCATGATCTCAATGCTCCGGGTCTTCAATAATTTCTGCATACTTGAAAAACATGATTAATGTTTCTGCAAAACATTTTTACATTAACTACTAGTTCTAGTTCAAGGGTCATCTCGCTTGGGTGAAATATTCCCGTTGTGATGTAAAGCACTAATTCAATCATCGAAACCTAGTTCAAGCAAAGAAAGGTGTTATATATCGAGATGTATCTGTGAAGGCAACTAATAAAATTGCAATTTCATGAGTGGTGGATATACTACAACTTTTTGTTACTACATGTACTGTATTTTACATTAATTTGAATAATTACGTCTTAAAACATAAATGTACTCTACGTTCTCTTTCATCAGCAGGTCATCGTCCTCCATTTGTATGCCATGTGGAAAAGTTCAATAGAAAATGCCCACTACATGAATAAATGGTTTGGAATGGATTAATTCATGTAAATTACTTATCAACTTTGTTATTTCTGGCCTATTGACATAGGCTGGAGATACAGTAGTCAATAATACATCAGTAATCATGGGTCTAATCTATGGGTGTTAATTTGTCGGTCGATACACATCACTATTATGGTATATTCCTCTCCAAAGTAGAAAGACGGCGAGTTGAGCACTTTGTATGAAATATTATGTACAGAGTAAACTTAGTATTATCAGATTCCTGTTCCTTAAAAAACCCCATCTAGAATGGGATACCAGCTGACACATGTAACTGCATGTGGAATTAATTGTAAAAAAAAATTGAATTTGGGTTTAGACTCGCTTTCAAGAATTTTTCACTTATTTCACAATTTGTCAGTTTAGGGCAGGAGGAAACCGATAACACCCATAGCACTGAATGTTGCAGTAAACGCGAGCCGGTACTGACAGACCAAGGATGATAACTGCATTGCCACAGTACATGCTAAACTATATGTATAAATGAATAGGTAGCTACATGTGTAATGAAATGTAAACTGAAATGTAAACAGAAATATGAAAAATAGTCAAATGGAGTGATTTTTCTTTCTGTTCATAGAAATTGGGACTGTCTACCATTGCACTGCCACTCATGAACAGTGGAATGATTACAACTTGGTAATAATGAAAGACTGCCAAAACTAGCACATTTTATTACATTAAATACAGCCTCAACATTGTTTTAAATAATTCAACCATTAAAAACAAATATAAATAATTTATGCAGTTTTATTGCTTAGGAAAATAATAAGAACTCATATTTCTGGTTTGAAATTTTCAGCATACAGACAGGATTAGAAATGTTTACAAATCACTTATTTCGACCGATGCCACTGTTCACCCAGCTGGAAATGGGTACAGGGTAGGATCCAATGGCAACATCAATGTTGACCGAGCATGTGAAAACATCAGTTTGTACATACTGTTTAATTCACCAGGAAATGGTATGTGTAAAGTGATACCATGCATCGGGACAGTCATTGAATATACCTCCCCTACCTATACATTGTTAGTGTGAGGACAATACTTCCATACTTGACCTGTTGGCAGCGAGATATTCTGTCCTTAACCACCCAAACAAAACACCTTTATTACTTGGGTCTAAAGTAGAGATCTTTTGTCAGCATAGATGTAATACAAGGAATCTGCTTCTTCCTGTTCATGAACTCCTTGCTTGCGTTGGACTCGAATTCGTAGGCCACGATTTTGTTGACCCGTGTCATCATGGTCATAACATCCAATGTGGTGCCGAATTTCTCCAGTACTGTGCATAGAGCCTGCATGAACCATGATCCCTTCGATGAATTCCTCCACGAGAAGTACCCTGCAGGAATGGACAAGATCAAATAGTGCATACACTAAAGAATGGTGAATGTACAAAGTTTTGTGTTAAAGTGTGCAATAGAATTTTACATCTCAAATGACACCTAGGCCTATTTTCTCACCTGGATCTCACTGTGCACATGGTCCCCATTCCACAGAACGATCGTAGCGCTACAAGAGTCGTAACTCCACATTTTACGACTCTAGAAGCGACCGTTCTGTGGAATGAGACCCTGGCCCTATAGTTACGACTCTTGTAAACATATCCCAAGAAATGTAACATTTTATGAATTAATGTTGGGAATATGGTCTTTACAACTAGTTGCGTTCGTAATCGCCGGTGAGTACGTTATAGTAGTACATTTGTTCATTTTCCCATATTTTTTTGGTGGCAAATCCGCGTAATTTAATTCATGTGAATATGTCAATTATAGCATTTGCGCGAAATTTGCGTCCGTGAAATATAAGTCTTTTACAGTATTAGAGAAAATATGGTAGCCCTATAGTATTCTCCCCTCTAGGACCAGATCTAAGCAAGTTACCCACCTGGGACAACCGAGTATGCCATCAGGAAGTCTGCCTCAGTGGGGATCCTGTACGTGATGATTTCTTCCTCCATATCTTCCTCTCCATCACCTTTGACCCCAAGAGAATCAGCCACGGTCTGACCATCATCCAGACCCTGGCCCCGACACGCCTGAATTGACACAAGCATGTCATATCAGAGCAGTGATATCGTCCTTAACAAAGTCGTGGTAACTATGGCAGCAGATTGTTGAACACATGTTAATGATGACCATAAAGTCAGTTACTACCATGACTTCCCGTATTTAGGCCCCGGGCTTAATTACGGAAAATGTCACTTTTGAAACAGAATCTTTTAATCCGATATTAGGAGTGAGTGATTATGGAGTTTAATGTCGCTGCGGGAATCTTTCACCTATTCGCGACGACCAAAATTAGGCCCTGTGTGTGTGTGTGTTGGCTGTGTGTGTGTGTGTGTGTGTGTGTGTGTGTGTGTGTGTGTGTGTGAGTGTGTGTGTGTCTGTGTCTGTGTGTGTGTCTGTGTGTGTTGGCTGTGTGTGTATGTGATAGTGTTTGTTCTTGTTTTAATTGAAATAACAACAATATTAGAACAAAAGAAATCTGTTAATCATTGGATAGCAGAGCTAACAATTTTTTAAACAAAAAGGCCGAAAACCATAAATATTCTCAATAACTGAATGTCATCATTGGAAGAGAATGCACATGGGAGACTACTCTAATATTAAATCTGAATTTAAGCCCATGGGGCTAAGTATGGAAAGAGCTTCCGCTTTGAGGCCCATGGGCCAAATTTTACATGGGCCTAAATATGGGAACTCCCAGTATCCAGAACTAGATATTTCTTGTTCTACGCTGTTCACATACCAGGAATTTCTTGTTCTACGGTGTTTAACAACTAGGAATTATTTGTTCTACAGTATGCAACTACCAGGAAATTCTTGTTTTACTGTGATGTCATGACTGACCTGAATAAAGTAAAGCTTGGGCTTCCCTGCCAGTGAACGACAGCCATTGCCTTTTAACGGGTCCGTTAGTTCCTTGATTTCTAGTGGTCCATCTCGACCGTACACGGCTCCCTCCTCTCCGTGAGACAATATGACACAAACAAAACAGTCTTTGTTGCTGTGATCCCGCAGTGCAACTGGAAATACATTTTTAAAAGAGACAAATATCTATTTTGTTCAGTGAATATTTCACTCCGACCTACATAGATAGACTATGGTAATATACTAATTGTATTGAAACAGCCGGATGTGATACTCAATCAGACCCAGCTAGTACATGGATGGGTGACCGAAAACCTGAGACTATCTAGGCTACGTTCCTGCCAGTGTTCCCAAAATCTAATGAATACCTGCTGATGTAAATACCACCAGCTCCTTTACCAAAACTCTCGTAGTACAGATATTATGCTAGTTGGTTGGAAGAGTTCCCGGCCCAAAGGACCTGCAATAAGAAAAACCTCCCGGCCCTTCAGTAGATCGTATTTAATGAACTCTGGTTCCTGCCCCACATTGAGACACAGATTGACAACTTGTGTTGTCAACTAAAGTAAAGTGCTTGTTTGTTTTTTTAAAGTCTCCATTTACCCAGTAGAGATTTGGTAGCATGAGTTGACACTGTTCTTGTCGCATTTATGTCTAAAATCTTGAGGTCGCATTAAATTAGTGACGCATTAATTTCCTGATTTACAGTATTTTACATATTGACATGGTTTTTCATGCTCGTTTTATTGTATGTCAAATAATATCATAACTATATTAATTTAATATTGCAGACATCGCGTATGGGTAAAATATTCCCACTGCGACAAAAAACAATAATTCAATGAATCAATCAATATTATTTGTACATTTATAGAAAGTGACACTCACTGTTCTTTAATAAGGCTTTCATCTCATCTTTTGACTGATTATTGTAAATCTCAACTTTAAATTCCAGAGATTTCAGTCGTTGATAAATCTTGGAAGCATCAAGATCCGTTCCTGTCCGTGACCCCATACCAGTATGGCGATCAAAATCACGGTTGTTGATGATAACAGCAATACCTCGTTCAGGGTGGTTCATATCATATTCCTCTGCCAGGAATACGGATTCCGGTATTATAGCTCCTGCATCGCCTCTGGAACAGAAAGACCAGTGTTACCATGGTTACTGGAAACTAATTAATCTCTTCAGAATTATCGTTCCCGACACATATTATCCATGATCTATATAATAATATCAAGAAGCTTGACCTCAAAATTCATACATAAACATTCTCAGTGGCATGGTAAACAAAGAACCCAGTGTTTTACCATATTAATTACAAGTACAAATACCAGTCACATTATCATGATTTTGTGACGTATGCAATAGCAGCCAATTTGACAGATTACTAGTGGCATGGGTTTTGTCAGATTCCTTGTGATACAAGAATATTAGGCAGATTCCCAGTAACACAAGACTAGTATTTGGCAGATTCCTACTAGACACAAGACTAGTATTTGGCAGATTCCTAGTGACACAAGTATTGACATCAGTTCTTGACCACCCTGCTGCTAATGGTGCTGTCACACATTGGCGATCAACCTGAACGATAGAGAAACGCACGGAAAATATTCGATATGCTGGCAATCTCACCATCCAGAACACGTGGATAACGAGTACCTAGCGTTCATCAGCACATGAGTAGCGCTTGTCGACTGAAGAACGTATATAATCAACTATAGCTATGCGTCGAATGCGTTACCTGGTCATCAAATGCGTTAGAGTGTCTTTAGGCAGACATCAAACGTGTTAGAGGGTCGTTCATCAATGCGTTGGGGGACGCTAGAGGAGGAACCCTAAGGGAACGCTAGCCTTCCATCCAGCGCGTGGCCAGCGTCCACCAGCGACTTGCTAACGATTCCCTAGCGTGTATGATGTCCGACTAATGACCACCCAGCGCTCGGCTAGTATGTGCCATTACACGCTGGTGTGCGTTGAAAGTTTTGTGCATGTTCAAAACTCTCGACGTTCACGGACATTGCATAACACGTTTGGCGATGGTGTAGCGATGGACAGCGTTCGCCAGCATTTGGCCGATGTTTCAATGCGTTACGTGTGCGTTTGCACTGATCGTCAAGGTGTGACAGGGCCATAACAGAAACCAGACTGCTCTCATGTCACTATGATCAGAAGGTACTAGTGGTACATCATGTCACTATGATCAGAAGGTACTAGTGGTACATCATGTCACTATGATCAGAAGGTACTACTGGTACACCAGGTAACTATGATCAGAAGGTACTACTACTATCAAATATAGTATAGTATCATGTTATTATATGAAATAATATTATTACATCAAGTACTATCAAATAATTATTATCACAATGTTTTGTACTACCCATGCTTGTGTATTATTTGAGTCCCTATGATTCAATCCTATTATTCATCTAAAATTATCTGTCCAAAATACTATATAGATTTCCACTGTCGAGTTATGCCATGCATTAGGCAGTTAGACCTGGTAGCTATGCCATGCATTAGGCAGTTAGACCTGGTATCTATGCCATGCATTAGGCAGTTAGACCTGGTATCTGGGCAGCATAAAAAAATGCAATGCTTTGCCAAATGCGCTGCATAAAGCAAGGTGTATTTGTGCTCGTGCATACTGACAACTTCTGCTGTGCATAGGAACTTCTGCTGTGCATAAGGGTTTAAGACTTGTTCATACATATACTTACTGTTCTACAATCTGAGCAATGAGTACAAAATTCAGGTTTAAAATAGATGTCTCTTTCTGACTCTGAAAGGTGTTGCACCCCGGTGCTGTGGAATTACCCAAACTACAGCAGTAGAAAGCTTTCTGGATGAATAAAAGCAAGACATGATATATACATACCCAGGGCTCAACAGTAAGGATTGTCCACCTGCCCGTTGTAATAGGGGGAGGGGGTAAATATAATAGAATATAAACCATCCCCCCCCTCCCCCACAGTAAAAACCCACCCTCCCGTGAAAATGTTACCCCCCTACCACTCAATTATGTTATTTATTTAGATATGATAAACATACTAAGAAGAAATTATGATAAATATATTATTTTACCACATAGGGTATATTTGTTAACATCAATATGGTTGTTTTGATAAAAATGGCAAGAGCTTCTTTTAACTGTACACTTGGCAATTATTTAATTTTGGCTTCAGTGATAGCAAGTGGATATTAATGTTTAGTTCACATATGTGGCTTTACTGTATTTTTAGCAGTATTTTAAACTATGTAGGCAAAGTCCTAACACAAAACTGGATTTGGGTATGTGGCTTCACTACATAAAACTATTTTTAAAGAATGTTTTGAATTAAACTGTTGTGTGACTTCTTTTTACTGGTATTGATGTATTTTGTATTATGTGTATAACTATTAATTTGAAAAGAGTTGTAGTTATGGTGTACATATCCAGGATGGTGGAATATTGTAGGGATACATCTCCCACCCTTTTTATAAAAGCAGTAACACTTTTCAATAGACCAAACCTCCATAAAAAGCTTGAGAATGAAATCTTAAACAGTTTCGTAATCTCGGGGCCTGGTGTGAAAAGAAGTGCATTGATTAGTACATGCAAATTGAGCCTATATGTGTGTCGTCTTTCAGATGTACATTTGCATAAAATATTATTTACTCAAAATATGCAATAGCTATATAAGTTTTTTTTTAAATAAAAAATATCGGAATACATTCGAAATTTTGGGTTAATTTAGGTTAGGTAACATAAAATAAGAAATTATTTGTGTCAATGCATATTATGCCAAACCATAGTCTAGTCCAGTACAGTCCTATCTACTTAATGTAGTATTCTGTCATGCCCTGTCCTCGTCTGTTAAATATATATGTAGCAGGGTGAGAAATAGATGCTCCTACAGGTAACGGCCAGAGGGGTTACCCCCCGAATACCTTGAATTTATATCTCAAATTTAGTGTAAAATTATATCTGTGCCTTTAAACTCCAACCAAACCAATACAAGTTCTTATCAGCTGAGGCCATGGTACTAGTGTCTTGGCCTGGCATTTCTCTGGTAACTATGGCAAATGTGCCAGGTAATTATACACCTGCTTAATCCTCCACCAGTTACAGTCTTAACACAAGCTGCAGGTGTTAATTACATAGATCTCTCACTGGGATAATCTCATTACCTATGTAATCACGTTAGCTAGCCATGTTTACAAATACAGGCTATTGTAACAGTGTAAAGGGTACTGGTATTTGTTTACCAAGATATTTACTAAGTTAACACATAACCACAGGGTTCAATCTAGGAACGCGCATCTTTCAGAAATGGCACATGCTTTTTCGCAATGCAGGGTCTGTGGGCGCATCAGTATTTTTGCTGTTTATTTGCTTTCCGAGTTTCTGGCTGTTTACGAACATCACTGTTATTTCAGAAGCAAACACGTTAATCTTGAAACATTCCACTCTACAAACTAGATATGTGATACTGTAAAACAATGCATTCGCATACTTTAGTTACCTACAAAAGTTTATTTGCGTGAAGTAATAGTCTGCACAAAAACTATTGACGATTGTATACAAATTCTAATGTTAAACGTAAAGAACACTCACTTCCTCGTTCTTTTATCACAAAACACTGCTATTGCCAGGCTTAAATTTAACAATACACCCTCCAAGCAAAATCATCACTTCGGCAGCCATGACACTGACATAAACCCATTTCTGTTGGGGTAAAACTTTCTGTTTACGGAGATCAAGTTGAAACAAAATTTGAAGATTTTTAGAACCTGTTTGGCAATATTCCAAAGCACAAATAAAGCACAAAATTGTTCAAATAATGTAAATATCCCTTAAATAGAAATATTAACATAAATAGGTCTCAAAGTTACAAATTTTCCAAGGACCCAAATGGGTTCCTGCAGATCCAGAAACTTAAAATAAGTGAAATACTAGTCGCCAAATGTAAAATTAGGTCGCCATGGCTCCCAAATTAGTCGCTAAATTGAGTCCTGATAACTATGAGATGCAATCTGGAAAATGACAAAATTAATACTAAAATACCTTGAAAATAAATTTTGTCTATTAAAAATACTATAACTGTCAGTTTAATGGCATACAATGAGAGAATAAGTTGCCATTTTGGACCGAATTGGAGTTAAAAATGCAAAGTACATGCACTGAAGACATACATATAACGCCTTTGTACCTCTAAATATCTTTCCACCGCTGTAGGATAAGTAAAATTCCACTGCAGTTTACATTTCTGGTAAAACCTGAATAAACAGTTGGTAATGCACTGTAATATCTCAATTTTTCTATAGTCTAATAGACTAAGGGGCATAACCCTAATCATTGAACTTGGCATAAAAATAACCTTTCACGACTTCTGGTACCAATAAAGCTATGTAGCTATACATATTAAAAAATAATAAAATATGGAAATATTGAAAACCAGTGGGAAATGCAGAAAAGGTAGCTGGTTACCCAATATACTTGTGTTAACACATCAAATGGCCAAATGTACATACGTTCATGTAAAAATATGTAAACAAACCCATGACTGTATGCCTTTAATGATACATTTTATATAATATGAAGTTTTGTTTGTAAAATTGACAAAATCAATATAAGAAATGGCCCAAATAGTGATCCTGTATATTCTAGTCTGAAATAGACAAGAGACATTCCACTGACATCACAGGATTTATGATGCTAAACATGCCTGCTAAGATGATATGACTGTCATATTTTTAGAGCTTCCCAGGGCTCTACATTGAACTTTTTGAGGCACCTGTCCCTGTCTCCTGTCGGATATGAAACTACTTGCACTGTAGGTTAAAGGCTTGTTAATCTGTGCTATTTCACATGTCCGCCTGTGGATAATACCTGTCCTTACTGTTATTGCAATTATTTATTTGCGATTATTTTTGCATCACGTTAAAAAATGCATTAAGCTCACAGCTACATTTTCTAATGTTTCACTTTGTTCGATTGCATATTTACGTTTGCTGATGACATTTATAAAAGTTCTGCGCGATATAACGCGGGAAGTATCAGACATAAAATATTTGGAAGCGGAAGTATAGTTTTAGTAAACAGTACAAAAGCTAGTCTACCATGAAATGGGGACACTACACAATATAAATATATAGTATGTTTTATCAATCTATGTGAAAAGTGACCATTAAGTGTAACTATTTAACTCACCCCTTCCCTGGTTTGGAATCAGTGGTATCACTCCCAGGAATGGATGCATCAACAATGTCGTCTGTAACACAATTAACACGTTGAACAAAGGGATACAATCACAGATATATATGGTTGGACTGTTCTTTGCTACAACTGCAAATTAAACTCACTTGACATACATAAAATCATGTTTGTACTTTCAAAAACCATTTCACCGCTGAATGGCATATTTCAAATTTGGCAATTTGGGAGAGGGGAGAGGAAGAGGGATAATGAGAGAAATTGCGGTAATATTTGTGCTTATATTAATCTTCTAGATTACCTCCGTTTCCTTCTACGTCATCCATTTTAGTGACTAGCTTAGTTTCTATACAGCAAATTTCTCCTGTTAAATCGACCCGACTTTCCGAGAAACGAACTGGTTTCCGGATTCAGTGATACCAAAAGTATTAATCACGCGTTCTTAATTGAATACCTCAATTCGAACAAGAAGCCACTTGTTTTGTGCACAACCATGTACAGTAATTTTAATGACATTTTTTTCACTAATTCTTTTAGCTAAGCTTAGCTCTAACAGTATCTATCAGTAGACATCATTCATAGATCTTGGTATTCAAATGACAAGAAAATGGTGGTTTGCACAATCATAGCCTATTAAAGGACAAATTGATGTGTATATAAAACTAAATTAAAACAAAACTAAAACATGTACTATAAAGGAAGTTGAATTAATAATCTATATAATACGTTAACATGATTCATGACCAGACCAAGAAATATTAATAATTTATTTACAATCATTTCAAAATTATTATATTGTAAATAAATAACCTCCCGTTGCTAATTAAAATCACATCTCAGCATTCGGGTATTTTAGAAAGTAATTAATATAAGTAACCATTAAAATAATCTGCATGTGTGCAGGCTCGTTGCACTTTTCTCTAAACTATACCAGGGTTAGTACAGGGTAATGGCTAACCTAAAGCCCTATACAGTGCCCTGGCCCCCACAATACTATGTCCTTCAAGTGGTTGCATTTGGAGATACAAAAATAAAATGGATTATTAAATATGGATGTATTACCTTCTAAGGAGTTCAAAGTTTTTAGAATCTTTGGACTGATGCTTTTTCTATAATATTTAATGATATATTGCAGTCTTTAAAAGAGTTTGCTTTGTTCCCTCCTGGAGCTGGAGCTTGTATTAGTCTGAATTTCCACCAGTCTTTATAGTGCTAGCACACTTTGAAATACCACATGTCGCAGTTGAACATGGCTAGCCCACTCAGACACTTTGTGCTGACTCTGCTGTAAATTAACAAATGCTGATTGAAACAGACCTAAATGCTTTCCGTATCGTAATGGTTAGAGGGTCTGCCCGGAGTGCGGAAGGTCGCGGGTTCGATCCCCGGTCGCGTCATACCAAGAAACGTTAAAAGATGGTAGTTGTTGTCCGCCGGCTTGGCGCTCAGCATTAAAAGAGAAGTATACAGCAACGGCTAGTGGGCTCAGAGTCAGCACAAAGTGTCTGAGTGGGATACCCATGTTCAACTGCGACATGTGGTATTTCAAATTCAAAGTTAAATAGTGTATACTTACAGTGCACATGAACAGTTTATTCAAAATACTATGTCTAACAGACAGCAATGCTTTGATTTTCCCCGCAAGACTATTTAATATTTATTTTAACAAACCAGAAGAGAGAACATGCATCGAGTACTTGAACTTCCGTCTACAGAACTAGGATGATTTATTGTTGGTCTCTAAACATTTCAGTAACTTCGTTCAGGGTTATCAGAGATGCGATTTAATACAGAGATAGTATGGTAAAAACTGCACCCACGGGGAGCATGAAATGGTACCATTGGGATAACTACAGAGCTTGAAAATAAAATAGATATGCACATTTAAAATTTCAGTCGAGTGTTGAGGGATCATCAAGTGTCCTCCCTTGTTATATATTAGATTGCTAGGCGAGGTTTACATAGACTGGTAGCAGGTCTATTTCATGTATATATATTTTTAAATATTATTATTTTTGTTGTTCTTATCAATACATGACTTTATTATTAGATATAGATATATAGATATAGATTTTATTTTTATGTTTTACTATTCTATCACCGAACCCCTGTGATCTACTGGGGTTTTGGTCAGTTTAACTCAGCTCTGACACCCGTGTAATTTATTAATTGAGAAATACCGCGGGCTCTATTTAAAAGAACAGGAATATAGAAAGTGTTCCCCCTTTATTCAATTACATTCGTTTACAGTTTACTATTCAGGTGAAATAGCTACTGTAGAAAAATATAATTGCTCTACGTAACTCCGCAGAACAAAGAGTTACTGGCGTGAGCTCTAAAAATAGAAAGTGTTCGTAAACAGTAAATTTAGAACCAGCTGCTGATAACATTTCTGTTTCCAGTAGAAGATGCAGATGTGTTATGCAGTAAAACGCGACCAGTTCTCTTATTTTTAGTCAAACATTTATTGAAAATAAGTTGTCAACTACCCTAAATCAGTACTTTAGATAAAAGCTGATTATTCATGTTCTACAAATACCTGTGACTTCCCGTTTATGTTCTAAAAATACCTGTGACTTCCCGTTTAGGTTCTAAGAAAAATACATGTGACTTGTGTCGGCCCATGAAATAAAACTACAACAGTACACTGTACACAGGTAATGCAAACCAACTATGATATTTTCTCAAATTTAGTTTGGGATTCAGTGAATAATTAGCCAATTTATCATGTTTGTGATTCCACACATCATTCACATCAAATACTAGAGATTTAGATTCTGTAGAGTTATAGTGCGTGAGGCAGTTCTGGCTCATCCTGGTGGGATTCTGGATCACGCCCTCACTTAACCACTCACAATAATGCGGACATAGTGTCCTCTATTTTGCCTAGAAACAACAGCGGACACTCTGTCAGCATTAGTGTGAGAGCATAATCCAGAATACCCGTAATCTGTTACTGCCTCACGCACTGTACGAATTAGATTGATCAGTTGAGATAATATTTATCAATGTTTATGTAATTTATCATTGCTACTGGGTATTAATATATATTTTTGGATTTATTACAATAACTGGTCACGGTTAACACTTATGTTATATTCCTAAAGTAAAATTCTATTGTAAACATAATGGTAACTGTTCATAATGGTAACTGTTCTGATACGTGTCTGACTTCTGATCACTTTACCCATGTGTGTTTACAATCGTCTACAACATGTACAACCAAGGTTGTGACGATAACTGGTAGTTGTACACAACCTCTTCATTCATAATGTAGCAGGGTGAGATATAAGATGCTCCTACTGGTCTCGGCCAGAGGGGTTAGTTACCCCTTTGGCTCATTCGGTAGAGCGTTGGACTCGCAATCCAGCAACCTCGGGTTCAAATCTCACGATCGGCAACATGTTGATATCACTGAAGTTGTTTAACATTGGAACTATGCACATACCTTTTTTTGTGTATTTATTTTATCATGTTTTTTGTTTGTAGTACCATCTTTAGTTCTAGTACGACCTTTTGTTGGTTGCCAGCAAGGCATTGAGTCTGAAAGGGTTAACTCAGAAATCATGGCTGATGACAGTGCAGACAATACTGATGGTAAGAGAGGTAATGGTACAAGCCATGTAACCATGGTAACTTAGCTGTTGAACTGCTTTCAGATGTACAGTGGGTGTCTTGTAGTGCACTCTGATAATATCGGCACCTGTGTACGCTGGCAATCTACGTATATCGGCATAATTTCAATGTTCCGGCCAGCCACAATATACATTAAACAATAACATTAGTTAAGATTTGGTGGAAAGTTACATTTCTGATGCGATATTGATAGGATGCGATGTCTGTAGAGTGACAATGCAGTTATCATCCTTGGTCTTGTCAGTACCAGCCGGTGC
>JAUTBT010026687.1:0-19717 GCA_032361225.1 Lepetodrilus schrolli
TGCTCCCATAGCCTTCATAGGAGGATTATGGCCGGTGAAGTGAGTATAGCGAAGCATTATCACTACCCGGCCATAAAAAGGGCCAAACTACACTAGTGCTGTTGTTAATACTAAAACTGATTGTTTTTAGAAACCACCCATGTGGATTGGGGTCCAGGGTTCACACGTTTTGAACACATATCGAAAAAGATGCACATTGTTTATAAATATTCTTACTATACTCCTGTTGGTTGGTTATTATTTCGTCGTTTGTGTGAACAAGAGTGGCGAAACAAACACTCACAATCTTCGAACGAGCGATTATAACCTTTTAATTCAACAATTAATTTGAGGTGTATAGTTGTACATATTAGTAGCCTTATTTGACGATATCAGCAACACAAAATACCATGCTGCGATGAGCAATACCGGCTCAGCGCTGACGGTCATTTTGCACAGATAGCTAAGCCGATTCCATATTATATTACATGCTGTGTATCTATTGATGTTCAGTTTATTTAAAATTATTGGAATATACAACATATATCGAAATATGTCTGAGGATTTCATAGGATTGTAAGAGACATTATTGTCAGGTGTCGTACCCATTTTCAAGATGGAGTAGAAAGGAAGGTGAAGGACGTTTGAGGCTAAACTAAATTTTAGTATGTGTGACGATTACTCTAGGAATGCAGCCATTGGCTTGAAAGGAAATACAGAAACCAGTTCTTTTACACAAGGGAAGTAAACAGGTATTACGCGATTTGGATTTATCAATTTATGTTGCAGTTTTCGGAAGCTGAGCAAAATTATGTATTGTATATTTCATAGGACTATGGATATGAATTATTGTATTTAATGCAAAGTTAATGATAATAAATATACTACATGTATAATTATGAAATGTGGGAATTAAATATTTCCCCAACAGTTTCTCCAGTTTTACTCAAAACTATAGGGCAGCAAATGAGAGGTCATATTACTGCATTTATTAAACCAGTTGGCAAAACTGATATTATGCGAGGCTCTGTCGATAATATATAATTTTTGCCAACGAGTTTAATAAATTCAGTAATATATTAACACGATTGTGAGATTCTATTTATCACATAACTGTAGAAACTATTGTAATATCGATATTCAGTTACAAACACTATATAGGCAAATGTCTTGGGAACTGGATTAAAGTAAGCAGACAAAACACAGCTCCAAGTAAATGTGTAAATATTAGTATATGTGTTTGCATACTTAATTGAAGAAATGTATAAATTGGAGCTTGGGAGTGCAATAAATCCATGCTATAAATATATATATATGTTCACACACACACACACACACACACACACACACACACACACACACACACACACGCTCACACACACGCGCATACACACATACAAACACACACACACGTACACACTCACACAAACACATTCACACAAACACACAAACACACACAAAAACACATACAAACACACACACACACACACACACACACTCACACACATACAAACACACAAACACACACAAAAACACACACAAACACCCACACTCACACGCACACACACACACACGCAAAAACACACACACACACACAAAAACACACACAAACACACACACACACAAACACACACACACAAACACACCACCACACACACACACACTCACACGCACACACACACAAACACCCACACTCACACGCACACACACACAAACACACACACACACACTCACACACATACAAACACACAAACACACACACAAACACACACACACAAACACACTCACACACACACACAAACACACACAAACACACACACACAAACACACACACAAACACCCACACTCACACGCACACACACACAAACACACACACACAAACACACACACAAAAACACACACACAAACACACACACAAACACACACACACAAATACACACACACACGCGCACACACACAAACACACACACACGCGCACACACACACACAGACACAGAGGTAGGGTATAAGTTATAGACGTTGCTGGGAAATACGAGTCAGAGTATTAATAAAATAAAATAAAATAGATGATCTTAGTAAAACAAAAATAACTTAGATGTAGGCCCTACTTTGGAGTGAAACACCTCCGCAGAATTAAATTGTATTAATGGTGAAGTCTTATCATAAAGACTTAGTATACACAATTATGGTGGTGAATCATTAACTTAACTTATACCTATACGATACACACACGACTAAAATATGAGAATTGTTATTTATCACCCAAGTATTTTTTAAGTAGATAAATAATAAAGACTCTTCTGTGCACGGAATGATGAAATTTATGATTGGGTTACTTTTAATAACTGAATGCAAATTAATGCATTACTAGACCAACAACGGTACGAATATGCTTTTTTTTTATATTAAGTTTGTCAAAAAAGGATATGTTAACAAACGAAATTGGCTTCGACTTTGTGTCAAGAATTGCCTGTCGGTCTTTGTTCATGCCCAATGATGGTTTCTACGACTGTTCTTTCACCATTTATTATAATAATATTCACAGTCGGCGAAATATAATAAATAAAAAAGGGTCGGCAAATCCGTAAACCAGGGGATCAAATAACTATGGAATTACTAGTGCTACTATTTAAACATACATACAGTAGTGATATGTTACCTTATGGATTCATGGACACTAGTATATTAATTTGATACGCATGTCTAATGAGGCTGTATCATTGGAAATGAAGTGATTTCCACTGCAACATGGATAGTTTACATACTCGCGGCTGTAAAATCACTAATATATTAAACCTTGCAGGAAACCAACTATCTTGCCTCGGCTACGTTGTCCAGCGAAGCCCGTAGTTTTAACCTTCCCTGGTAGAGATGGCATGAACTAGTTAGACGTGCGCACCGCACACACGCACACACACTCACATACACACACACACACACGCACAGAGAGAGAGAGAGAGAGAGAGAGAGAGAGAGAGAGAGAGAGAGAGAGAACAAGTCTTAGAGGGGACATGTAAATATTTAAAACGATATTCGATGGACAGACCAAACATGTAGACTGATTAAATCAATATATAATAATCATCATACAATGTAATACTAGACGCCGGACATAACCTCGCTGGAATTTACCCATAGGTCATAGGTCAGACATGGCGTCGTAAAAGAACGTAAAAGAACGAACGTAAAAGAACGTAAGAGAACTCATTCACAACTGTATATACATACTTATCCTCCCCATCTTGTTATCAAATTCCCGTATGCGCCACTGGAGTACAGATGCTCGTACAGTTTGTAACGTTTATATACTGCATAGTTACGCGAGGATACTAATTTAAAAGGACTCATACACTATGTGGTGGGTGTGGCAACTATAGTTTGATTTTAACTCTGCCCATAATTATTATTGCTCATATGTAAAATATACAACTTTATTTGTAAGAATCCGCGCGTCCAGGCATTACAAGCTTCTCAACGCCAACGAAATAATATCCGTTTACCTGTCGATGATAAACAATCGATTGTTTTCAAAATGGTACCTATTCATGGGGATTCTCCTCTATATTAATTACGTGGTTAGAGTAGTACGCTGTGATTGGTGCTCGGTGAGACGGTTGAGAGACGCGGTTCAGAGGTCACACACTCCAGCTCACTAGTAATATATGTAAATAAATAAACTCACTACCCGGAAAATGAGCTTATTTATCTTGAAAACTTGAAACTTTTATTACACTCCGGTCGTGATTCACGACATATCGATAACAGATCATGTGGAAGGAAATCAATCAGTATACGTGGTGTAGGATCATCGGTTCTTTAGGTTTATACAATAAGAATGCAGTGTTTGAGTCACTTTTATAAGACGACCTAATACGATAAATACATGACGGACATTCTATATTCACGATTAGCCAATTAACGGTCATTGCTACAAACTACCAACTGCGATAAAGGAATCTTTAATTTCTTTACAATTTTCATATTATTGATAATCTCTGGATGCTCATTTATACCATTGATGTCTTGACAGTTATTAATTACAAAGATTGTGTATTGTAAATTCAATGAGTAAATTTTAAAGTTCGGATTAAATATGCGCCGAATACTAGTAACACAATCGATTCGCACCGACAGTTCTACTCGTACGACAAATCGAACTAGATCGACCCGTGTGACCGATAGTTTGAGCTATTCCACTACTGTTCGACTAGTGAAAACAGGGGCTAGAGTCAACTAATCTCGGGTGCTACTTTTTTTCCTTGGCTGGAGAGATAATTGATAATGGACTGGTATTTAGGCAGCAGATTTCACACGCCATGGGATTGTTTCAATACGCTGAAATTAATGACATTAAGAAGGGGTTGACACACAGACAATGGCGAGGTCATATCGGTCACGTGGGATCCCGTGCAGTAAGCGACACCTGGTGAGAGAACCGCTAACTGCTGAATAGAAAATGTTTGTAGGGTTACTGAATTCTGGCGTGTGTTTTCATAAACAGGCAGAAGGGTGTGTGCCATACTTGCATCGGAATGTGTAAATGTTACGGTTACAAGCACGGTGTTGTTACAACCTAGTTGGATGGGCCCGCTAGATAGGCGGGTCACTGATGTAGCTAGCATTGGTGCCCGGATATACCAGAACATTAATGTCCACGCAGGCGCTGGTATATGATGAGTCGGTGTCGTAATGCAACTCAATCCTTTAGGTAATGTGTACCTATCAATATATTACACTCCGATAAAAAGGGGCTAAGTAAACAGGACTCAATTTAGCGACTAATTACGAAATGCTGTACCCTTATTTTTGATTAGTATGTATTGTTATTTAAAACCAGACTTAAGACATTGTTGTTCAAACAGGCATTTGATAACTAGACCGTTTCTGCTTCTGTCTACTGACAATTTTACTGTTTACTCAGACTCACACGAAGCGCATCTGAGCAGCGCTACGCTGGATTTTTGCGCTTTATAAATATTTATATATCATATCATGTATAGCATTATCGAAAATACATGCAAACCTATCTGAATATAGACTGCAGTATACCGTGCATTAAATGAAACACATTCTTAACACGGTACATTATATTGTTCTCTCTTACTTAGTCTACATATACGTTCTCAGTCACCCGCTGTTCTAAGAAATATGAATATATTTTGGTCCAAATAATGTTCTTGTACATTAAATACTGACACAGCTGCTGTTTCATGGGCTCGCTACATTCATAGTGAACATATATCTTCACCGTCCTCTTCGGATCCATTATGTATTGTTAGTTGTTGATATCCACATCACTTATATTTCATGGTAGATTTCACTCATATATTTTAAAGGGCGAGGATAAACCTCGGTGCGTTGGGTGTGACGAGGACCTCACGGTCAAGCATATCTTGCTTGACTGTGTGGACTTTGCAACTCAGCGTGCTGGTTTCTACTCTTCGCCCAACCGTAAACATTTATTCACCCAGGTTCCTGGGCATCTCATCGTATCGTTTTTAAAGGAAGTTGGTCTGTATCGTAAGTTTTAATCTTTCACTTCTGCATGCTTGATTCTATTGCATTCACACTATTTATTCCATTTCATAAATAGTTAGCATATCATTCTTTATTCTCAATCATGTCTTTCATGCTACAATTATTTTTTAACTAATTTATTTCATAATTAATCATTCCTCGTCGCGTATGGGTGAAAGATTCCCATTGTGACGTAAAACAACAATTCACTTCACTTCACTTTACGCAGTTCTGCCATAATGGTAATGCATATTTTCAAAATACCAATTCTTACCATTTTAGGCACCATAGCAAAAATCTGCAATCAGTCGTTATTTATACAAAATTAGTATCCACCGATAGCATGGTTCGCAATGTGATAATGTGATAATGTGATGCATTTACGAAAAAGAAATAATCGAATGAACACAGTCGTATGTCTTTTTTTGTCAAACATGACAAATAATAGCAAAACATTTATGTGTGACAACCATGTTTAGCAAGAGTATATTTATGAGTACCATAAAACATCATATCATAGGCCAACAGCAAATGCATGAATAGTGAATACACTAGCATCAACTGTCCATTAATTAGATTTGTAAGGACATTAACGTTCTCGAGACAAATTTCCGTATTTATATTGGACGACATTAAAAGTCGGTAGCATGAATATAAACAAAAATAGTTTGCTTAAAGTGTCACATACTTTGGTGAATTGGGGACATGATATACTTTTATTTATCATCTAATGGAAAGTTGAATATCTACATTATTTACACTGTTTTTGGCGGGGTTTTTTTCTAAAAATATTCATAACTTTGCCATATATTATGTGTAAACATATAAAATAACATAGTCTCTATTAAAAGTTTACCAAATTACCTTGAAATAACCAGTAATTAGAATGCAATTCAAGTAAGTTAAGGAGAACAGGCAAGTATACAGATATTTCGTGTATCATGCTACTTTGCCTGACTAATAACTATGCAAATTAGGGAGCTCTGACCGTGTCATGAGGTATGACGTCATAGTACTATTTATAGATGCTACTATAATACTAGTATATGGAAATAGTAAACAAAATGACAATTACGATCGGAAACTAGATGCGCTAATCGAGGGCGTTTACAATTTGTAATAAGAACTATTCTTAAAGTTTTCTTTTCCATTGGTGTGTTTATCAATGAGTGAAGCGGTTTACAATTTACTGACCTGTATTTATTCCTACGCGCAACTTTATATAATGTCGATTTACACGTTGATGTATTCTTCTAATAGATAAGTATTTAAGCTTGGAATTAGATGATAAAGCGATTATTAACCTCATGTCTTTAGATATCGTCTATATCCTGCATTTAGAGATTATCCCTAAGTGCAGGATATAAATGATATTTGAAGACACTCGGTTAATAATCGCTATGTATCTATTTATAAGTTGGAAAACATTTAACAAGTGTCCAGTCTGGAAGTAAACTAGTATACATGTGTTAAGATATTTGATCCCAATTGATGTATACTCGGCCTCAATCCGACAAGTATGCCATGCAGACCGCCGTTTACATAGCTTTGACCAATCAGCTGACTTTAGCACGATCCTTCTGATTGGAGGACATGTGGGCGTTATTAAATATGGGCGTGGCCATAAGCATATTTACCCGCGAGATGGACGAGTCTGGGGTTTTTTTTTAAAAAGAGACTGTTCCGGGTCAGTTATTTCTCAGCGTTGTGTGAAATTAGATAGAGCGGGATCATTTGCGAGTTTTATAGCTATACTCTTCTTTGTGGCTGCATTTATCTTGACCAGCTGTGACCAGCCGGTACAGAGGCCTACCGGATATCAGGCAGAAACAGGTGTTCGAGACGTGAGAAAATAACACATACATATATCGACACAGAGAACATTGCCACAGATACATACGTGCACCACAAATCTTCATATGCCACTCACATATATTAAACGCTGTAGCTCCTGCTGTTGTTTATTGTCAGTTGATTATAGATACAGCAGTGTACGCAGTCTTGTTATCCGACCCGTTGACTGAGGTCTTCAGACTTTAACATAGCCAAGTTGCGGTGCACTAACCCATGCAAATTTCCAATGTGAATTTGCATGTATTATGTTTTTTAAAAAAAAGGTTAAACAAAGTAATACGATAAAATGGTATGCGCTTCCGATTATGGAATCAATTGACCAATACAAGGCCACGATACGGTTTTGCTAGAACTATTTGATTTGATCGTATGTAGCTTTACTGTAAATGTGTTTTGGATGACCTTTTCAATTCAAAATCATTCTTCATTGTGATACAGATCCAAAGAACGATTGTTTATTCAATGAGAAATCATACATTTAGTTGGATACTGGGATTGTCCGAAAACAAGACAATGATCAAGTCGAACAAAAGAAACTATACTCGTATAAAAGTACTTTACTAATAATGGCACTTATACATTGTGATTATAAGTGGGTTTTTTATGGATGTAAGCAACATACGAGAGTATTATGGTTGGAACTTACATTTTATAAGTCTTATAACTACAAATGTCCTCTACTAAAATTACTTCTGAAAGCAATATTGGAAGTTAAATAGAATCTGACATGCTCATGATATTATCTGTCCATTTCCTGTCAACGTGTTTGTTATTTTTTACGTTATACGTTATTATCCAAAGAAGTTTGACAAAAGCTTTCCGAGTATTGAAATTCGTCTAGCTTTCGCCACCGCATTCTACGGAAACTGAATGTGAATACGAAATTAAAATTATTTGTTAATGTTCCTTCGTTGTTCAAAATGTACGGATACTCGCACAAACTACATGACAATACAGAAGCCCGAGCACGGTTAATCTCTGCGAGCTGCATGGCGCGTATGCGAGCCAATTACATGTCGCAACCACAACCTATGATGGAATTAGGCATCCTTCAGAGGTACATTGGATGTAATGAGTATACACAATTTTGCGTTGGAGATCGCGTCCTAAAGGAATCGGCGAAAGTGGCTACGTTTCGTTGCATTTCATCCCCACACGGGGTGGTCCTCGACGATTACCTAATGGTAGGCAGGTGGCTATTGTGCATGGGTGGTGGGGGACGTGGAGGGTGGGGAGTGACGGCATGATTGGACGATGAGAGCACTCAACACTGGAGAGTTAATTTAACACCCTTCTGAAAACTCGTCAACTCATAAGCTTGGGTTTCACTTAATGGCGTCCGAACATGGCTTTCCAGCGAACGTAATTACGGGTGGAGGTTTGAGTAACCATGTCATATCTCATCAGTGCCGTAACACGCCCCATCCCTATTTTTCACCCACACCCCTTACATCCCCCCCAACCCCCCCCCCCCACCACCCGTTTGCATCGCTCGCTGGGTAGCCTTGGGCGCCATTCCTGCACTATACCCTGCTAGACAGACAAACACAGACAAACACAGTTGTCCTTCCCACAGACTGGGTGTTACTAGTGCCCAAGAGAATACGCCACTCTCCACTGCTGTAGCGTGCCGCTTTCAGTGGGCAGGCAATTTAGTCGGGAAGTGATCGAGTGACCCCTAGCGCGATGTCAACAGCTCCCGGATGAAAGACCTGGGCCGCCGTGAGAGTGTCACACAGCCACATCCAATATCTGTTGATGCCGGTGCACCTTCTCCAATAGTCTCTTACAGAGAAGTGTTTTCCCCACCTACTATCGGTTGTGCGCCAACAATGGCGTAATCGAGGCGTAACGATTTTGGTCCCACCTGCCCCCACCCTGCGCCCGAGGGGTATGTCTGGTTGACCCCACCCCCCATGGAATCCCTGGTTGGGGGGACAGGGTCAAGTCTATCGGAGCCAGCGTCGGGAGTTGTTATGTCGTTGTTACGCTAGCCCGCAGACGATAATCACGGGGTCCCCTCCCCCCTCCACCCTCACGACATAACGCACGGGGTCAGAGGTGGGGCAGGTGGCTCCCGCCTTACGTCACACAGGCCGACTCTGCGTCCGCGGATGAAAGGACCGATGGCAGGCATTGTGTAGCCTGAAGACGGCCATGAATTAGCCACATCTTGGCCTCAGAAACACCGCTCTTTGAAAAAAATGCATTAATTCAACACCTCGCCGTGTCGCAACAACTCAACGTCTCATGCGAAACGCTTTCGTCCCCTGGGGCAGTCTCCCTTCGTAATGCCTTGTAATCGGTCACGTCATCCCGGGGTAGGGTCTCCAAACCAGAATACGACCACTGGTCTACCCCGACCACCACCCATTTCTCCTGCCCACAAGATAACGTTACTGCGACGTAATCCCTTTAATTATGAATAGTTTCGAAACAAAGATAGTTCGCGGCGACAACGGTTAGGAAAGACGACAAACAGTCACGTATCCGCTTTCAATTTTAATCAAAATCGTAACGCCTTCTTACAGTCTTAGTGGGTTTTTAATCCAGCCATTGTGTTGGTCGTAAGTCACATATGGCTATCGAAATCGGCGTATGTGATTATTAAGAGAATAAACTCTGTTCTGTTCTGTTCTATTTTGTTCTGCGGACGTCGTAACGGGGTGCCGCCCACGGAGACGGCGACAGACGTTTAACGTGACACGAGAGAATTAAGTGACCCCGAGACCTTTGCCAGCTGACCGTATCTCCATATGACTGCGGACAAAACCAACTAATATCCTTTGAAGATGTTTGATATATAAGAATCGTTATCGTCGATACTTTATAATTTATCCGCGACACCCCCCGGTGGGTTTGAGTCTCCTGGGCCATTGTGTGTACGTATTGACATTAAGTAATGAGACATGGGCAGAAGGATGTTTATCTCGGTATATATGGTCCACTGCTTACAACAGTCACAACCGGCTCCGTGGCGTAATGGTTAGAGCGTCGGCCCGGAGTGCGGAAGGTCGCGGCGTCATACCAAAGACGTTAAAAGATGGTAGTTGTCGTCCCCCTGCTTGGCGCTGAGCATTAAAAAAAGGGAAGTATGATATGAATAAGATGAGGTTGTATACTAACATACTACCAAAGCACGGTTGAAATAATACAAATGCAGATTGCGTTATAGCATGGACATTCAAGCATATATATATATTTAATTATTTCACATCGATATTGTCGATCACAGAATGTACACTCGTGGATAACATAGGTAGTTATCTTTTATTCACGAAGTGGTATACTTAGCACGACAAACAATATATTTATCATGGACATTTGGTTGAAATAATTTTAAAAAAACCAGAAGTAAACTTTATATGTAAATATATTTATGCTAAAATAACACTATTACTACTACTACTACTACTACTTCTACTACTACTACTACTACTACTACCACCACCACTACTAGTACAACAACAACAACAACAACTACTACTACTACTACTACTACTACTACTATGCCAATTTATATAGCGCCAAACTACACAGCGCTGAATAAACAGTCTCCTGTACATGATCTAGCAATAGTGAAATATACGAACACATCTAAGACATTTTGTCTATGCATATTTTCAACTGTACAAGACATTTCAATGTCCGATGGTTATTATTATGTTTTAGCTGGTAAAGACCCATAGTTCGTGGTCCAGAAGGGTCGCCTTCCTGGACATTGATGACAGGGTTCCCGGGGGAGGTTTGTTATATTTCACTGGCATGCACATGTTAAGACGTTTATTTCATTTTAAAATTCCGAGCAACTGTTGATGCAAGTCGATATATGAAGTAGCACCTTCGGCAAGTTATAGTAAGATACTGAGTCTCGTTCACTACATAAAATTTGATATCATATATTAGGAAGAAGAAATGTAAACCCAGCTAAATATATGTTTCAGTTTGAATTTGAATTATTTAAATAAGCTAACAAATATGGCATTTATGTCTAGCACGGCTATCTCATATTAGTTTGTTGAGTATTTATAGCATACACACTACTTTAAACTATCATCATCATGATTAATTTGATGTGGACTATTTAGTGCCATGTCTACAGCCAACAGGAGATAGCACGTTCACATTCCTCATACAGTGTTATATAGCCACATGAGATACATGATAATAATAGTCCGTATGCGGTGGTATCCTACCTCTATATCCTACCTCTATGTCCTACCTCTATATCCTACCTCTATATCCTACCTCTATATCCTACCTCTATATCCTACCTCTATATCCTACCTCTATATACTACCTCTATATCCTACCTCTATGTCCTACACTCTATATCCTACCTCTATGTCCTACACTCTATATCCTACCTCTATATCCTACACTCTAAATCCTACCTCTATATCCTACCTCTATATCCTACACTATATCCTACCTCTATATCCTACCTCCATATCCTACCTCTATATCCTACACTCTCCGACAGACAACACGAAGATGCTTACACACACACACACACACACACACACACACACACACATACACACGCACACTCACATTCATTCACACACAATTCCATTATTATTTTATTTCCCCTGAAATTAGGAGTGGGAGTAAGATAGCAATATTACTAGAACGTTCGAAAAATACATCCGAGGAAAACATCTGGAAATTAAGCTAAAAGTTCAAATTAAATGGCTGTGGTAGAAGTGAACTAAACTACAAGGAAGCGTGTTACAGAACAACAAACCACTGACTCCAAGTGATGGCAGCCGCTGATTTGGTTTCGCACCAACTTGCCCGCTACTTCTGACTTCTGGGGGCCTATTCTCGAAACGTTCTTACAATCTTCTTAACCTAAGAACGCGTGTAACACTTTAATAGCCCTATTGTATATAGTAACTGTTTAAGATTGTCGTACGATCGTAAGAACGTTTCGAGAATTGGCCCCCAGGGCTAGTCTTCTGACGGGCCGTTCCAACTTGGATGATAGACGAGGCGTGAAATTACCGTCACTGACCGATGTCCGTCCGGATGCGGGGGTCATTTGAGGATACACTCCCTTCCCCCTCTCTTTCCCTACCGAGCGGCGTCTAGCGTCTAATTGACCGCACGGCGGTAGACCGGGTCATCTCGGGACACGGATACCGACACCGCTACATTCTTCGTCCTGGGGCCCGTTTCTCAGAACAGTTGTAGCTATATACAATAATTGGTTGTAAGTCAAATTTTACGAACCCGCTAAAAGTCTAAGTATATTACATGAAACACTTTTATCGCTACAATACTTGAGCATCTTGTAGCTAAAACTAGTGTAGATATAAAAGTGCTTTATGTAAACAGACTTACACTTGTAGTGGTTTCCTATTTTTTTTTACTTACAATCAATTGTAGCTACAACTGATTGAACCCACACTCGTTTCGTGAAATTATTTCATATTTTATTTACAAATACAACAAGTTCATCGATCATTACTTTTGAAAATACTCTGGGTAACCGCGTCCATGGAGATTAGCTAAAAGGTGTTTTTAAAAACTATTTTTAAGAAGCCACCAAAACCTTCTTTTTTTTAAAATAGGAAATTTGCCCTACATTGTCTATATAACTACATGTATATGCGGATCTGTTAGCGTTGCGATCCATTTGGCGCTTACAACATACAATGTAGTTGTAGAATTGTTAAAGCCTACATCCTCGAAATACAAACCATTATGCCTACGTAGCATACGGATGGTCTGTGATCGAGGATAACATATATGGAAAGGGATAAGTTCAAAAGTATATAAGCAAACACGTCATTAAACACTTCAACAAGTTTATTTTTTTTGTATATGCATATGCGATGCCACTACCATTCAAACACGGAATATTATGTTTAGTATAGTCTTATTATTCTTTAAGTTAGATACGCAACCCACGGTTTATGAAGAGTACAGGGATACACGCGGAACTATCAAAGGTGTTGCTTTCCTAACGACAATTTAGTCATCTTTTATCTATAAAAGTGATTTAACAGGAACCATCCGCGCTTGCTTGAAAATAGCCCCCTTTTACCTCTGTTGACCTAGAATATTATATGAATGCCAGACTGTGATGTTTTGTAGTTATTTCAATGACTTTAGAATTCATCTGTTTTGTGATACTTGACTTTACGAGATGTGCTGTTTCTTGATTTACTAAAGGTGTTTTTATAATAAACAAATTAGCTAGAAGCATCACTAAATACAATTCATTCTGAATTAATATTAGGAAAGGGTCCGTGTGAACGTAACGTTCTCAAACTATATAGAATACGTTTGTATTATTATATCCAATTCATGCGGACATATAATAATAATACATCTCTATTATATTGCCATGGTCTGTGCATTGTCAGTATGTATATTTACAGTATGTATATTTACAGTATGTATATTTACAGTATGTACATTTACAGTATGTATATTTATAGTATGTATATTTACAGTATGTATATTTATAGTATGTATATTTACAGTATGTACATTTACAGTATGTATATTTATAGTATGTATATTTACAGTATGTATATTTACAGTATGTATATTGTCAGTATGTATATTTACAGTATGTATTTTTACAGTATGTATATTTACAGTATGTATATTGTCAGTATGTATATTTACAGTATGTACATTTACAGTATGTATATTGTCAGTATGTATATTTACAGTAGTGCCTATAATATAAATGGTTATAGTGGATCTGACAATATAAGCTAACATTACGAGTTCAAATCTCCCTAATAAGTTGTGATGGCCATAGGTTCATCTATACCAGACGTGGCTTTCGGGTATTTCAGGAACACGTGATTGCTGTGGTTTCTCCTCCCTTCGCAACCAGATAGCTAAACTGCTTCTCACAACGGCGTTAAAGCTTCATTCACTATTAGGCTGACTTATTTCTTTTTTATCCGGCTACTTTTCACTGTACACTAAGTATGCACAGTGAAAAGTAGCCGGATAAAAAGGAAAGAAGTCAACCTAATAGGCTACATATCGTAACTTGCTATTATTATTTTTTTATCGTGAAGTATCACGTTTGTGTGTGTGCGCGCGCACGTGTGTGTGTGTATGTGTGTGTGTGTGTGTGTGTGTGTGTGTGTGTGTGTGTGTGCGTGCGTATTTATTGACACAAATATATAAAGAGTACGTTCTGTAATACCATCTATTGGTCCATTACATGTTACCGAGGGAAAGGAATGATCAAGATATTTAAGAACAAGCCGAGTTAATGTTATACACCGTTATTCCAGAGGTAATAATACTCGTCGGACACCGGTCAGTAAGTGCGGACATTGACTCCACCGACACGTGAGGACAACCGATTAACACCGCGTTATGACCAATGGTCAGTCAACGCGCCAATAGCCCCGGGAGCTATCAGCAGATATATCACCGTTCAAGCGAGAACCCGCTCATTAACATTCCCATTAAGAGGGCGAGTCTTATTGACCCTGGATTAGTGTTAAAGTGACCATTGGCTTATAGATCTGCGTTTCGCTCATGTTATAGTACACGGCTATAGTCAGTGAACGGGAACAAGGTCAATTGTGCGCTTTAACGAGCGCGCTTGTTTATTTTGTATACAGACATTTGAGGCTTTATGGTGATGGTTTTTCAACTACTGTGGGAACGAAGCTAAAGGGACAAATAAATTTACGAGTTTTCTTTACATGGAACATATTTCATAGATCATAAAATAACAGCACATATTATGTCATGTTGAAATAACGATTTAATCAAGTTTCTCAAAGTAAGGTTCACGAATATTTCCTTTGTTTTGTGTTATAAATTGTTCTACAATTGCAATGTTGAGATATAGACACAGAGACAAATATATTAATAGATAGAATTAGTTTATTAAAAGTGTCGCATGTAGGGAATAGATCAATAAACAACGATTCTTACCTATCAAAATTATACTTATATAACAGCTACCCTAGCGAGTAAACAGACAGACAGACAGATAGACCGTTTATTTTCCGAAACCACCAACAGTGGTACAAAAAATATATAAATACAAATTACATTTAGTTATACAGGCACCTTAGTACAGAGGTATATTAAAAGTACGTCAGACTAAACAGATTCTAAATTCGAATCCCACAGATTGTCACTGCCGATATTCTAGACCTTTTAAAAATGGATAAAGGTTATTTAGTAATCACTAAATGAGTATTAATATGTATTATCCTCGTGTGTATAGAGATGGACTGTTAGACTATCCATAGTCTCAGAGGGTTAAAGTAAATCAATAATATATAACTTATATTGATTGGTATTATATTTACATGAAAGGAACCCCAGTAATCTAGACTTGCTTAACTGCTCTAGGGGATATTTTGAATAGGAGTATTTTGGTGAGAATAGGGTGTGACACAGACTAATGGAGTGTAGTCTTCCACCTATATTACATAGCTTTGCCGATTGGTTGGTTTCAGAAAATCCATAATTTCATTGGTCAATATTGCCAATTATGACGTCGTGAATAATGTCTATAATGACCAACCAGTATGAAGCAACATGTAGAGCAACCAAATGCAATACTGTAGATCGAGGAATTAATGTGTCCAAATTAATGCTAATGGCGGTTACAAAGCTAAAATAAAATGTGACCCCAAATTAATGCGAATGAACACTTTTCTATTTGTATTTAAATGAATGAATGATTTAGTGCTCTACGTCGCAGCGAGAATAGTTGAGTCATACGCGAGGATATATGTACATGTATTAAAAAATAACCCAATAGTGTAATCTCAGACTTTCCCTTGAGCATCTACATTAAATTGATCGTTTCAATAATTGGGTCCACCTTTAAGCTATACTATAGACTTCTCTGCGCTCTCCAAGGCCGTTGCAAGACGCAACGATGCAAAACAGGGACCGCAAAAAACCCCGAAAAACAGTTTATGTAGCGGACTCCTATTACGGACGAGGCAGTGGCCATCAAGGCAGTATCAATAGATCACCTGTTGATTGCAATTTTAACGCTGCAGGTGAGAGAACGTGACCCATATTAAAGACGCGTGATGATTTTTTTTGTGCATGCTAATTGCACATGGGGTGGTTAAATGTTCTACGCCCTTTCTTATAGCCCGTGAATATTACTATGCTAGTGAGAAAGCGGATGTTGGGTGGTGATATGCGTATGCATGCATAACCTGGCTTCTAACGACCGTATTATACTAATACAATTATTGCAGTTTTGAAATTGAATATGTAACCTGTAACTACATACACACACAAATGACAATAACCGATATTCTGAAGACGTATTTGCTTTCATTTTGTGACATCGAAATGTCCATGTTTTCAAATTTTTTATTTTATTTTTATTTACATCTACGATAATGAACATCTATCATTATAAGCATCCTTACTTCTATACATATTAAGGATAGCATAGTTAGGGGCTATTTTCCGTCAGAAGTTGGAATTTACCAAACAATCTGGGTATCGTTTTTCGAGGCTCTCATAAGAGCTCTCGTGTGTGTCCGATCGCCATGTATTAGAGATCGCTACGAGAGTAGTAGATACGAGAGCTTCGTGAAACGTTACCCTGTACTGTAGACCTTCTCATAACATAATGAAACGTTTCTGGGACACTCACCTGTTGCCGTTAGGCATACAAAGGAAGAACTCGGTGAGCGTTTTTGACTAAATGTTTGTTGTATATACAAAATACATTCACTTGGCATCTATATGCCTACATATCATCGCTTTTGTACTGCTAACAATATTTTCATCGATCTTAGATACTCTATTGTAAAATATATCATGTCGATCTAATAGTGGTATTCTCGCTAATGCCATGCGCGGGGAACGTTGTACGCATACATCCCTATATTAGTAATTTTAATATTTAAACATAGCTGTAGAGGAAACGAACGTAAGAGTGCATACCGGTAATAATTTTCACTGGGAAGACAGTTACATAACGTTCATGAATGCATATGCAATTACGTTTTATGATCATTCTTTTCTCTGGATAAATTATTTTATTTAATAGAAATATATTGATAAGTGGGGCATAAGGAATGAGCATCCTGGTTGGGGAAATTAACAAACTTGTTGAGACAAATCCGATGTGAAAATGTTCAGGTAATACTTGACCACCATTGACAAGCTGAAATATCCGGTATTTAAAATTCATTTATGAGAGAGTATAAATGCCAGTTCATACAACTGTCTTAACAAATATATTCTTTGAGCTGATTGGAAACATTTTATTCTATATTTACGCAGGGAGTTTAATTTGACAGAGATATATGATATTATGCTATTGATTCCTATGATGACAAACGAAGCATATAAAATTCATCCATTTTTAGAAAACACTGCTGAAGGGGTCATCACACCAAACTAATTGGAAACCGAATCTACTCAGGCGAAAGGGCCGAAAATAAGGTCGTATCCAGTTTCAATTTTTGCAGGTATTCTGTGATTCAGTGTACATGTATATGCTTATATTGACCAATAATAGGTCAGAACCTGACCACACTTCACTAATAACCATGACACTAGAAGAACTTGGTCCAAAATGGCCGATGGAACCGTGACTGCATAAGGGGAAAACAGCCAATTTCATGCCGTGACTTCGACTGGCTTAACGTTACAGGACTAGACATTCCATGGTCTCAGAAGTTTTGTAGTTCGCAAATTTTCGGAGTCTCTTCAAAGTATGAGGTGATTATGTCCATTCTTGTAACAGCATGCAGTGTTGTTTGTGGCAGTATTGTAAGCCAGTAATTCACGTGTTATCTCACATGACTAAGAGCTCCATGGAACGCCAACCCACGTGTCTAGGATATAGACGTAGTATGGACTAGGTAATGGGTGGTTCGCAGCTCTGCCACATCGTCACAGGGTACCAGTATTCATTTATTTTCCTCTAAAACAACCCACAGTGGTACATACATGAAAAACAGATACAAAAAAAACCCCAGTAGTACAAATATGACAGGACATAAGACCATGCTACAGCTAAAAATCATTTGTTACGATTTATGCACTTGATTTGTTAGGATTTGTTAAGATACTGCGATAGATTCATATAGAAGACACACGTACACCTCGACAACAATTAATAAACTGCCACTATTGTTGCAATACTTCGTGTACATTGACACACAACGTATTTTTGGATGACTACACAACTGAAAACGGACGAAAGAATAAGAATAATCGATGACAACAAATCCGTTACCCACTAGTATCTTAACAAATCCGTTATTTGGGAAAATATTGAAAACAAGTCAAAAGCTACACATTATGCTATGTGTCTTCACAAAACATTAAATTACATTACAGTATTAGATCAGTTTTTAACATAAATCTATTCGCATAAATAGTAGCTTTTGATTTTTTTTTCTCAGTGTTTTGCTAAGTAACGGATTTGTGAAGATTGATAACGAGTTGTTGTCATCTAACTTTTCCGCCGCTGGATTTGCTCTTTTGTTCTGATACGATGCATAACATCTGCCCATGAGGTATCACGAGTCTACAAAAGAGTTGGTGTAAAAACATATTTATTAGGATGTCGCTGTAGCTGATTCGACTCGAGGTCTGATGGCACAATGACTTTGTCACTAAATGACCAGACACGGATTTGTAGAAAAACAAATCAGAAAAGCTGAATTTAAAACTGTTTATCACTAAGAACCCCCCCCCCCCCCTCTCCCCCCTCCCCGAAATGCAGTTTGCAGTTAACAAAATGGAACTGATTGTTTTTAGTTTAGTGATTTAAGTTTGTACATAACATGATAACAATGTCTGTGGTACCGACCGTAAAGCGATTTTAAAACCCCAATTTAACCAACAACCTACTGTAACAGTGTGTCAAATATTTGTGAGAAAATATGATGAAAGTTTTCACTATGACATAACCAAACAACCATTACACGGTATATTGGCTTATTGCTATATCTTTGGGTTTTTATTCAAAATCATGGTACACAGCCTGCATTATTATTTACCAAGAAACGTTAAGGTGTACGGAGAGGGTATTTCCCCCTCACCCCCCCCCCCTTCACCCCACACACCCTTTTCTTTGAGACACATTTGGCCTCCGTTTTCCTTCATAGATAAGAACTGTTGCAGATTTCTCCGTGTGGGTTGTTGCCACGGTGCATAACAGTCGAACGGAGCATAACGCATTTTGTGCGGCTATTGTTTGAAATTCGAACCCGACCAGAAGAGATGGAAACATTGATAACGCTCTCCATATAGCCAGGCGATGTTCCCACGAGACAGACAGAGCTAAGAAACCAGGTCAAGAGAAAATGGTTGGAAACTTTCAGAATTCTTGAGCGACACTATATTTACGATTGTATTTGAGTATATATATATA
>JAUTBT010026698.1:3206-19717 GCA_032361225.1 Lepetodrilus schrolli
CTACCCCCCCCTACCTCCCCCCCCCCCCACTCACACACACACAACACTATATAACATTCATATTTATAGCAAGCTCTATGTGTAGGATTATAACTGTTTGGTAGAATGGTAGAATTTACAAATGAAAAGATGTTCCGAAAACATAGGAAACCTAATACGGACACTTCCTATGCGGGTTTTCGATTGACTTCCTACATGCAAGCCGTAATGGAAAGCTTCCGTGACGCTTTGCGAAATAAACACAGAGACTTACCCACATCAAATAACAAAACAATTACAGCACAGAATGTACATTCGGAATACTAATACACTTTGCGTCATAGTAGCCCACTATATATCGTAAAGTGGAATCTAGGTTGACGGGAGAGCGGTCGTAGAAGGACTATTACATGCTATTAACAGTAAGGTATAGAGGTGGCTGATGCTACTGTGATTCGATATTCGATATTCGCTGATATTCAACTACAGACTGATTATAGTCGTGTTCATTTAAATAGACCTCGTATTTTTTTCTCTCTCCAGTTTATAAATTACATGGGTGTCAGAGCCGGGTTTGCTTTATATTTTCGTGAAAACGGACCCACACCCCAGTAGATTATGGCTATGTACCATCCGCAGCATGTGCAATGATGCTTTTAAAGTGTTTTTAACATTTTCACTATATAAATTTCACTGTTGCTGTTTTGGTTTCTACGTCTCATTATCATATTACCCACATGCCCCTGTGAACTTGACAGATTTCGACCGGGTCATTATAGTGTGTATCTGAAATCTAATTGTTATATCTACACACATAGTTTGCAATTTTAACTTTTATACAAGTATACTAATAATAAACATTCGAACATAACATATTGCATATTACAGAGAAGTCATGTCGATAGCTAACAAACACGATAAAAAGTTAAAATCACGTACTTAATACATTGTTATATATTGTATATGTAAATATTAGAATCACGTTTACATTACATGCATATTTAAAAATTAAAAATTAAAACACATTTTCTATATAGTATAGATCCTATAAATACTGTAATAACATTCATAAAACTATTATAAGAAGAATAAATATACATGTATCATTTAATATTTTACTAAGTGAGAAATAAAACATATAGTATATATTTTAATAAATATAGCTTTAAGTTCAGGAACAAATAAAACAACAAATTCAACATAAGTTCATAAGAAATGCTTCTTATAACAATAACATAATTTTAATAAGTTAATGGCTTCTTACATTGATGCTACTATACTTAAATGCGTCTATCGGAACAAGATGCATTTGTTAATTTACATATAAGCTATGACAACTGTATCAGTTATGTGTCTATAACCATTTATAGTGTTTGTAAGCTATGGACCTGGCTTCTTCATAATATGTAACATTTTATGTTTTACTGTTTATGATTCGCTTATGTATTTAGTATACTTTTACAAAAGTTAAAATTGCGAACTGCATGTGTAAATATACCAATTAGATTGCCATCAGATATAGAGTATAGTGACTCGGTCGAACTCTTCCAAGTTCACAGAGGCATGTGGGTAATATGATAATGAGTTCGTGACGGGGAAACCAACACAGCAACACTGACATTTATATAGAGAACATGTTAAACACTCTTTTAAAGGTTCATTGCACATATTGCAGATGGTACATAGCCAGAATCTACTGGGGTTTGGGCCTGTTTTCACGAAAATATAAAGCAAACTCGGCTCTGACACCGGTATGATTTAAGAATTGAAAAAAATTAACACGACTATAGTATGATATTCGACATCATATTGACATATATTCTTTTTTTTTCTCCATACCTGAATGTTCAATTACCAAATGTGATATTCGAAATTGAACATTACATTTGTTACATTTCCTATTATAAAATTATAAATTGAAGGAATTGGATATTCACGAATCCTAATATAATGTCAATCTATAGTTGAATATTTGCAAATATCGAATATGACACTAACTTCAGTTTGTAAGTGGATAGTTGCGAATGTCTAATATCAAATATCGAATACCATACTAACTTCAGTTTGTAACTGAATATTTATGAATGTCAAATGTCGAATACTGAATATTTATGAATGTCAAATGTCGAATACCGAATACCACACTCACTTCAGTTTGTAACTGAATATTTATGAATGTTAAATGTCGAATACCGAATACCGAATACCACACTCACTTCAGTTTGTAACTGAATATTTATGAATGTAAAATGTCGAATACCGAATACAGAATACCACACTAACTTCAGTTTGGAAGTGCACATTCATGAACTTCAACCACTTAAAATCCAGCTCACTTTTGTATCATTCCAGATGAGATTGAGTCTGTAGTCTGCGAGTATCCCTGGGTTGTTGTTGACGTCCTCCATCGCCATGTCCACGCCTATCTTTGTGGACAATCCACCGGACCACGGACCTTCCATCGGGAAGAGGCCCAGGATATAGATGTCGGTCAGGCAGTGCGCACTGGACACCACGAGCGACAACACCAGTACCTCCCACATACTCAAGGGTAGCTTCCTTGTACGTTAGTTTGTCCTCGTACACGCTGAAGAAAAGAGGGATAGGCATTAATAGAAAGGAAGTTTGTCAGTACCAGCCGGTGAGTGTGGGTTTACTGCAGCATTCAGCGCTACGGATGTTACGGATTTCCTCCTGCCCTAAACTGACAAGCCGTGATATAAGTGAAAGAATCTGGAAAGCGGATCTAAACACAAATTTAAAAAGAAATGAAGAAAAAACAAGTAGCTGCTTTGATTGTGTCCTAATACAAGCTGCAGAATAGAAGGGTCAGAATTAAATTCAAGTTGCAACATCATTTTGCATTATACAATAATAATACATTTTCTACCCATTATTACTAACTAGGGAACAATAAGTAAATACATATTTAACATTATATGACGCTGTATCGCAAATGCTAATTATTCTTTGTTCAAAATGTAAAAGAAAAACAGTACTTTGTCCTAAATATATATTGGTCCACGCTTTTTCCCCGCTGACCACTATTTTGTTGTGTACACAAGGATAATGGGACATTGGGAGGGAATTCGCTCACAATGGTGTCACAATGGTGCTCTCACATTTCAGAAAGTAGGTGTAATTAATTAGGGAAAAACAACATAATTCTAGATTTAATATATACATCTGATAAACGAAATATAGTGTATGTCGGGGGAAAAGATAGTTGCATCGGAATACTAGTACGTAATAACGCCAGTGACGTTTGACCAATGAACAGCTGATTTTGCCACTACCCAATAATATCCGGAACATCTCCAACTTGTCAGCTTTAAAGATCCAGCTAAAAACATTTCTCTTTAAGCAAGCATAAGATTAAGCGCCTTTGAGCAGACATTCTTTTCTGGATAATGGCGCTATATAAATCATGTAACTTTTTACGTTACATTAAGATAGCTGTTGCACATTCTATATCCGTCTTCGCTGTTGACAGAAGAGAACAGAACAGAGTTTATTCTCATTAATCATGTAGCATGATACAGAGAAGTAGTAATAATATAATATACACTAGAACATATAGCATACATGTATACAAGATTGTACAATTAGCATAAGTTAAAGTAATGATAGGCCTGCCTTAATGTATTTATACAATTTAACTAGTAATGGAGGATAGTTAGACTTTAGTAGATATACCAGTTTTTCAATAGTGGAATTAATACAGAAGTACTTTGGGAATGTTTCTTTACGTAAATTTGATAGGAATTGACATTTTACCAAGAAATAAAATTCGTCACCAACATCTACGTGACATTTTCGCTATAGTGTAGCCTGCCTGTTTCTATTGGTAGCCTATTGTTAGTTGTTCCAAATTTGGTAATCCAAATACGTTGTTTGAAAGGTAAATTTAGTAGGTAGGGTTTTAATGATAAGTTACTTTTAAATAGAGCAAATGCTTCACATTTTGATAAGCTATTTATATCAGTTTGCTATACTTGCTTGAACTGGTCAATGAATACGAGCTTAATATTTATTTATTCAATTAATGTTAATTCAATTATATAGCAATGAAACTAGAACTAATTTAAGATACCGGTAGCTGGTTACCATAGATTATGTACGTATCCGCTGTGGACAGGTAGGATAAGAATTGAACAGGAATTAAATTAACATCGCTGATGTACCTTACTTGTATTTGTACACGTTGTGGACAACTTGGATAATACTAGTAACTAACCCGGAATGCATTTAATACAGTTGAAACTTTTGAAAGTAAAGCCTATTAAAAAGATCGATTATACAATCTGAGATGTTTACTTTGGAATGGTATTGATAAACGAATAGCAATGATATGCTCTTATCCATTATATGTACCAGAATAAGGTATTTCATTTGATTACAAGACATTTTACATAAAGGAAGAAATTATAGATGGTTGACAGAATTGCAGTATTCATTTCATCTTAGTATCCACATGTTATGAAATTGGATCTGATAATATACCAGCTAAATGTTCTAGTAGGTCTAACATGTCAAAATAATGGAAAGTAAGTTGTAATCCTACATGATTGTGCATACACAACATAATTATACATAAACGAAAATATGTATACGTATGTTGAAATACACTCTTTCAACGCAATACACTTCAATTCATTAAGTGTACGCACATAGCACAGGAACAATTTGTATATATCTTACCTCTTGTTTTTTTTTACGAAACTCCGTCTCAAAATATGAATATAGGTAGCTTCATCTCACTCTTATACAAAACAAACCTATGCTTGTAGTTGTTTGGTTGTGCGCGCGTCCAACGATTCTTAATAATCGTCATTCGTACAATCGACCTAAGCCATTATCACATGTCGTCATTAGCGTTGGAAACCAAGGCGTGTCAATGTCCGAGCGTTAACTAGCGACGATGTTTCCCTATCGATATTATTCTCATATAGGGCGAGGTATGCGATGCGCGCGAAACACAACACGTAACCCATGTAATCATTGCGTGCTACCTGCCGATTGTGTGTCAAACGCGCCGTTACCGTTGATCAATACAAAACTCCGATTCATCTTCCTGCTTACAGCTTGCTATTATATAGTCATATGTCTATTATCAACCGACTAGTAGAGCAGGATTGACATCATAAAGGCACACACTAGATATAACTGTTGCATATAAATAGACATAACTAACTGGTACGATCTTTGAAAACGGGCAATTATACACTCACCTGAATATAGGACTGGTAACTTACTTATTTAGAAGTAGAACGAATGCTATTTCATAGAAATGTCCCTTAAAGCGAATCGTGAGTAGACCTCGCCCCTAAGGAAACAAAATCCCGTTGGTCATTTAAGAATTTGGTCAAATAAATCTTGCTTTTGAGTGCCATTCCATTTTTTACTGTCAATATATTTCTATTTTAAATCAAACAAACAAATTTATGTCTACAGATTTCTTGTCACCATGATGAATTATCTTCTTTTTTTCGGGTCTGTAGATAAAACCTACACATATATAGATCATACTTAATTATTCAAAACAAGTTCTAGCAATATTTTGGTCATTTGCTACATGATGACGGCCACACAAACAGGACAGTATTAATAGTTTTACAGAGTATCCGTTGATTCGAACACAAATATTTTTTGAGTCTGGTAACTTGACTTGCATGTATATAGGTTCTGAATAATGCTAAATTCATTACACACGTGTTTATCGAGGTGTACGAGTTTCACGAACTTCCGGTTCCTGTACACATCGATAAACACACACCAAACTAATAGTACGATACGATATGAGCCTCTCCCTAACATTGACCGTCGGGACAACGTACGACCAAAGTTTGCTAATGACTGCCCTGAACAGACACCGTAATTTGATATAAGTATGGTCACCGTCAAAGGCAATATCGCATTTCAATAATAGTTTCGCTTTTGGTTCAAACCCGCATTTGTTATGTTCCTGATAGGAATAGGTATTGATTTCTAGATGAAAATAAGGGTGAAAATACGCATATGGTTGAATTCAGTCGGTAGGTAATTAACAGGTACCAAATGCGAATCATAAATACCGTACATACGGATTGTATGTACCGGTATATTGAATGACTATATGTGTGTTCGTCTCTCTCTCTCTCTCTCTCTGATCTCTCTCTCTCTCTCTCTCTCTCTCTGATCTCTCTCTCTCTCTCATCCTTGGTGTTGTCAGTACCAGCCGGTGCTCGCAGGTTTACTGCAACATTCAGCGCTACGAATGTTGTGGGTTTCCTCCTGCCCAAAACTGACAAGCCGTGATATAAGTGAAATCATCTTGAAATCGGGTCTAAACCCCAAATAAATAACAAAACAAAAAACTACTACTACTACTGCTACTACTATTATTACTACTACTACTACTACTACTACTACTACTACTACTACTACGACTACTACTACTACCTTTTTTGTTTAATTGAGGTTTAGAGTCGCTTTCAAGATTCTTTCACATATATCACGATTTGTCAGTTTAGGGAAGGAGGAAACCCCCAACATCCGTAGCGCTGAATATTTGAATAGACTTGGATAGTTTAAAAACTGTTGAAAAACCCCTGCTACAAATGATGGAGATGTGCAGCGTAGCAGCAGTTTTCTGCAACTGCTGCAGTTCCCGTACTAGCCACAGCCAAGCGACCCACTTGAAAACAACGCGAACCCCCGAAACATTCGAAGCAGGTGGCCATCATCAATTACTGTGTGCCATTTTTTAAAACAGTACAAACATGATTATTGTTGTATAATCGCATTGTGTTTAAATAATTATGTTAATTGCATTGGAATTCATGGGAAACCAGGTTTGTGTGATTAATATCTAGCCAGTTAAAAATATTATGTTTAGAAAACATTTCAAAATTATTTTATTAATGGAGTTTGTGTCTAAAACAGGATAATGTTATTAGCTCTCTTATGTTCATAAAATTAAGCCCTTGAATTCGGTTAGTTTTTCGGTTAGTCTTCCCTAATTGCAAGGAGAGTACATCAGACTCCCGTTTTCAAGGATTTTCATTGATATATTTCATTGATAATCACACTGTTTTCAATTAACTGAAACTGGATACTCACACTGCTTCTAAGTGCTTCTAAGTGAAACTGGATAATCACACTGTTTCCAATTAATTGAAACTGGATAATCACACTTTTGATATTTGTAGACATGAGGACATGTCTTTTTCGAAGGAGAGTGATATTTACTACACAGCCTATTTACTACACACTCGTGATTCCAAAGTTAATATTTTTCTCGCTATCGCTCGGAAAATATTGACTTTAGAATCACGGGTGTCGTAAAATCAATATGACTCACTAGCTCGTATATTTATTTCTATATATACACTGTAGTTCGAGAGGTGAAACACGGCGACTGCATTATATTTTACACGCAGTGCAGTTCCGAGCTTTAGCGAGGAACTTTGAACATTAATTTCACGGGAGAGATATTTTCCGTAACCACTCGTATCGAGTGGGTTATTCTAATTATTCAATATAATAATTTTAATAAACCATTGAAAACTGCCGACAAACTTTATCGAGAGGGCGACCCTAATCAGCTGTTGCGTATTCATCTGCCTGTGACATCAAGGTTGTTAACTTGTTATCGTACGTATATTCCGACGGGAGAATATAGATCCTTTGAGTATTTCATGTATAAGATAATACTTAATGCCACTTATTTTGTATAATGGTACTAATTTAATAGGTAGCAAAATCATATACATACATCATTTCACCTAAGCACGAGACACACAAAAAGACGTAATCAACACTGTTGATTATCGAATCGTTATTTCACAGTAGATATCCACCAGTATATTGAATAATATGCAATAACCAACAGATTTAGTTTAGGACAAGACTTACGGAATATGACCGGGAAACCAGTTTAATGCTATGATTTGAATGTGGACATTCCGGCCATGAACTGAAACATTAAAGGTAATTATTACGAGAGGATGCCACTTTAAACAGCCTAGTATGACAATCACGATAATGTATTGGGAGAATAATGAGGTATAACGACTACTGTCCGTTGTTTTCGCAGGGGTATTGGGTATATTGGCGTATAGCACTCATTAGATATCTTCACACCCATGCAATTTTATTCGATTGGTTTGTAATGCTGGTCAAGGATTGAACACAACACAAGCTTGTATACACACTGACACATAATGTACTTGTTTTCGCCCAGTGAGGTGTGAAGTGGAGGCCCCGACTCTACTCGTGTTGTCGTCGATCTCGCTGGGCACTCCTATGAACAATGGCTCTTAGGTACTAGTAACTGAACTTACGGTTCATGTTACTATGGCTCTAGGCTGAGGTTAACGTTGTATTGTTGTTTCGTACAAGGGAGCGCTTAGCAGAAAGAGTGGTCGTTAAACCTACATGAATACATTATTATTATACCATTTATTTCCAAATGCATTCGATAGTTTGCATTTGACATGAACAACATTCACATTGTAGTCTACCGCATGTGTTACCGTTAAGTATCATTGTGGTCTCAATTCGATAGTTGTGTTTAGAAATGTGTGCGCAAAGTGATGTAAACGGATGGACGCATTTACTCTCTACTTGAGAACCGATTTCTTTAACTTCTCGAAAATAAATAGTTCTTCTCTGTATAAGTTCCATCTTCGCAAAGGTAATAGTTTCTCATTGAAATCTTTCTTAAAAGCATCGCAAACAATGCACATCCTTCTCCAAAGTATTGCCCAGGGAAGAATTCTTCAGGTGAGGAAATGTATGGTTTTATTCGATTCCAAGATGACGATAAAATACGCCATTTCAGACATTGGTCATTCGAGAGTGTGCGTACATTGTTACCAAAATATTGATCAATGGTGCTGGAGTTCTCCAGGAAATGTAATTAGCCTAATGAGAAAAGAGAACAAACAGCCTTGAAGGAATTGAGGTTTGGAAAGTATTCACTTACTAATACAATTACTGCTAACGCGACCAGCAAAGTACTTTAATTCGCCAAATGGGGTCATCAGATAGACAGATCACAGTTGACCTAGTTAATCGTCCGATGATTCCTTCTCTACCTGAAAATAGATGCATTTGTTTTATCTACACGATTGTTTTAGTCAATCCGCTAGTTCATCCTCGTATCTAGTTATAATTAGACTATCCTTAGTCTCAGAGGGTGAAAGTAAATAGTTTAAATATAGATTATATTGATTGGTATAATATTTATATGAAAGGAGCCGTTGAATCTAGACTTGCTTATCTGCTTTAGGGTGATATTTTGAATAGTAGTATTTGGGTGAGAACAAGGTGTGACACAGACTGAGTCGTAATAGTTAAAAGGATTATCATGTTTAATTGAATTCGGTAATGTAGCTATATTTGCTATTAAATCAGCAACTTTAGAAGAAACAAACAGTCGGATCGAGGAAGAAGGGTCGAACTTAGAAATAGGATTTACATTTACAGTCCACCCTGGCAGTACCGGTTCGCGCTGGGACCAAGATAATATGCCGGTTTTGAGAGAGTGCCGGACTACTCAGTTTATCAAGAGTTCATTGTTGCTGGCCGGGACTTTGAAAGTTTGCCGATATACGCAGATTGCCGGAGTACAAATATGCCGGTGGTGTTTTTGATAGTCAGAAACTGCTTCAATGACACTGTCATCATTAGGCAACCTTTTTCTTTACGGCCATTTAAAAATAACACTTTAATACCATTTTTAGAGGTAGGGGGAAATGAAACGGACATATTGTTTCAACAATACAAGGTACAACAACATATTACCACTCATTATTGACATGCTCTACATTTTTCATTAAATAATATGCAAAGTAATTCAATAATTAGGTCCACAAAGTTCAAGGGGTCACAAAATCGGTTTAATGCTATAACGAGATGAAAATATAATCAAATAGCCCATCCTTCCTCCCTCCAGTCTTGCGGGAAAATCAAAGCATTGTCGTCCGCTATACATCGTATTTTGAATAAACTGTTTGGTTATGTTTCTGCCTAGCTCAGGATGTAAAGCGTCGGACTCGTAGTCAGAAGTCTCAAGTTCGATCCTGACTGTAGTCAAGATATTTCAACATTTTAGTGATGGTAAGCTGCAGCTTGACATATACAAGTCCACACAATCTCAAATGATGAATTTCAAAATTGTATTTTCCTGAATATTTACAGAAAACTGTGCATTCGTGAAAAATTATCTCGATGGACAAAAATGGTGGCTGTAATTTAAATGCATTGAAGATAGCTGTACCTACTTTATATTAGACATATGCTTTCCATTTAAAGTGTATCTACTCAAAGCTACACACGAAATAAGGTAGCTTTACCTAAAATACATGAATTAATCGTTCCATTCATTATGAATTATCCTGCCATGTTTAATCACGGGCATACAATCACGGTTTTGTTTACGTATTTTGGGTGAAACATATCTTTACCTGAAAGTATGTCATTTTGACTTGTCTACACAAGTATATTAGCACCCAGCTACATATTCAATATTTCCCACTAGTTTTCAATATTTTTATATTTTCATGTTTTATTTTATTTATTGGATCGATCCAATAAATACAAATCATCTTCACGGCGTCGCTCAGAGCCAGGGTGTGACATATGACCTCTGTGGAGTCACGTGACGGGCTCTCCCCGTTTGAAATCGAGGCATGTTGATTTCCTACCAAAATGGCGGATGAACCATCGCGGCCGCGGAAGCGTGGTAGACCAAAACTGTTCAACATGCCAGACCAAAAGAAAAAACGGTTACTACTATGTAGAAAATATCGCTCAAACTTAATAATAGGAAACGCATACGAGAAATGGGAGGCCCTGAGAGAGAAGTGGCGACCTTGTGACCTTGACATGGAGTTTTAGCTCCGAAGTGCGAAAATACTCGCAGAAGAATCGAGACGATGGTGAGGGATTCCCTCTGCCATATTAATAATGAATGCATTTGAGCGATACAAAAGCGTCAATACTGATACTAATTGAATATACTTTGCATTTATTACTCATATTTGGTCAATTGCTGCCATCAAAATCTGTGATTGTATGGTTTAAGAAGACTCAACTTCTATAGTTAATTATTTAAAGGTTTGCGTATGGGCTGAATAACCATTAGCAATATGAATGTAATCTAATAACTAATTATATACAGGAATTAAGCTTTCCATTCACGGTCGACTTTTCATTTTAGGTTGAAGCAAACGTATGTATTATCATGCCATGCTTAAAAACAATCAACTCCTATAGTTAATTATTTAAAGGTCCGCGTATGGGCTGAATAACCATTGGCAATATGAATGTAATCTAATAACTAATGGTATGCCTTCTTATCACGACTAGGTAGCCATCTTAAAGGTGAACCTTTATAACAAAGCGAATCCATCGCACCTAAAATGCACCGAAATCATGCTACACCTGTCAATGTCCGTACATAATACTAATTATAATAATGATATAGTGTTTACAATATGCTTTAATATGATTTATAATGCTATTGTAACTGTAAACTCTGCGTTGTGTACGTACCGGGAAGTGCCTCTCTATGGGAATATTCCTCGCTTGACTCAGGAATATTCTCCACCCGACCATGGAAACGTTTCCATTTCAAAGTGCTGATGCAGTAGAGAATGCACGGCACCTCTGAACAATTATAGAGGATAAAAGTTCGACCATCCCCGAGCACGACACACAACGCGTGCTCGCCCGTAAGTACACGTGCTGTTTTGAAGTAAAGCCTTAATATGTGAAGCGTCAGAAGTCATTCCGTCGTTAATCGGCATAATGGATCCGGACTAATTATTTCGCATAGAAACATACAATGTTGAATGGAATTAAAAATGACTGTCGTGATTGTGATTGTATATTTTAGGATTAACACAGGTGAATGAGTCCCTGTCTGCGTCCATAAGCCGTGTTAGAGCTCTAATTATGGATGGTGCACAACCAAGTTTAGCAGGGATATTTTCTAAATAGGAAGACATGTACACTTATATACTGTCTTCCAGTATATCACCTAAAAATAAATCCACCGTACCTTCGTGAAAGACGTATTTAATTGTGTGTGTAATCTGTTAAACTATTCTGAATTACATGATTCATAATTAATACCAACTGATATCGACATCATGCTACATGATATTTTCCTTGTCATTCATGGGTGTTTTTCGAATACATGTACATAGAAATAAAAACGCATTATAATATCAAGCGTGATATACTATATAATACTACTAATGCCCGTCACCAGAGTACTGTGGCCAAATGAATTAACTTGTAGAAAAGAAAAACAAAACAGACAATGCTATTGTGAATCATAAGAGAAGACTAAAAACGAAACACATACAAATATATCTGATTCAATAGGTCACTGAAACAGTGAATGAATTACAGGCTTTGCTGTGCAGAGTTCAAACAGAAGAGAGGATGTGCATGTTAGTATGTGGCGTAGATGGTGGTTAAGTTTAGATACCAATCTGAAAGGTGGGAGTCCACATGGAGCAAGTTTTTACCATGGAAGGGACATGCTAAGTTTCCATATTTACATTTAAGTGTGCATTGTGAGAAGGGACACACTCCTCACAACATGCATACGTTTTGTATATACAGTATTGTCCAGTAGCCATAGACTATGTTTGGACAATGAGGGCATGAAAGAGATTGGGACGATGCTGTGAGTGCATCCACTACAAATACTAGTAGTAGAAGAATATTTAAAGGTGGACGTCCACTATCATCGCAGGCAGATTCTGTCACATTTATGTCATTGAGCACAAGTCCATTTCCTGTGGAACAACAACATCAGCAACGTGTAAGCCTTCGATTGACCAATCGCTCTTGTCCTCGTCATCTTCAATGTTCATGAAATGTATATAGTGCAATGTCTGCTGCATGACTACAATTTCATCATTTGTAGTCACGGATATCTCGCAGTCCCAGCTACTTGACGGAGATTTGGAGACGACATCGAAGTTCACGAATGCGTTCAAATATAAGTGAACTTGCATAAGGTGTAAAGATCACATGACAAAATAAAAGGAAACTTTGGGGGTCCTGTTAGAGGTTCGCATGCTGCAGATTTGTAGTGATTTTAGTTGCTAATATATAAGTGTGTCACCACCTCTTGGTGGGAGTATTCCATCCCAAATTCTGTTCAACCATCTTTTGTGGTTGAAATCCAACTGACAGTCTTTCTCATGCCACTGTCTTCCAGACAAACAGTATGCAACTTACATTTAGTCCAGACAACTATTCTTGATAGAAGTAACACATGTCCATAGTTTACTAAAATGCACATCCTCTCTTCTGTTGTAACTCTTCACTGCCACCCCTGTCATTCATTGTTTCGGTGATCTACTGAATCAGATAATGTCATCAGATGGACATACGATGCAACCGAAACATTACCAAAAGCATTATTCAATATAAGACACAATCTTTTGGGTATTTCACCATCATACTTGAAAATGCAAGTCATTTTAGATAATTCTCTGACCAGGATATTTCAATTCTTTGAATGGTTTGTCAATTACTTGTGCTATGTAAATCTATTTATTATTATTATATCAAATTGTCTAACTAACTGTGTTCATGCATTTTATCCGAAATAAAGATTATTGAATTAATTGAATTAAATATTTACTTTAAAAATAAATAGCATATTTTTTTTATGAGAGGTTACTATGAACATCCTCTGATGCCATTCTAGTTGGTCTCGTTCAGGCTAAAATTACTGGAAAACAACATTTGACATACCAATGTAGCTCACATGGTGAGGGTCCATCTTGTATTTAGAGGTCAGGATGATCTGAAACTCTACAATACTATTCCAGTTGGTTTGTTATGCCATATTTAATGGAAATTGACACCTCTTTCATATTTCTATTTCATCTGCTACTAGATAAAATGTAGATATATTAAAAATTTGCATTTTCCAAAATGTCGGATAGTGGCCATTTTGAATATAGTCAATCATTCTGAAACTCTATAAGGACCATTTTAGTGTATTTGTAATGGCATAATTGGTGGGAAATGACACTTCATCTATCATTCTAGCTCATCTGGTGCCAAATATGTGACAGTTTGGCGTTTCTAAAATGGCGGATAGTGGCCATTTTGAAATTAGAGGTTAGGGTCAATCTGAAACTCTATATAGCACCAGATGTATAAAAGTTTGGTATTTTCAAAATGATGAATAGTGGCTATTTTAAAGACGAGGAAGTTCCTGAAACTCTACAATAACCATTCCAATAGAGTTGTATTGATAGAAATAGCAGACAATGACAGCCATTCATCATTATAGCTCATCTAGAGAAACTTTTATATAATTATATTTGCACGTCGCCAGTCATTTTGAATATTGCGCTCTAGGCTAACCTTTCTCTTAATTAGTTCCAATTGTCAATTCCATAAAGAACAATTGGTAAGAAAACAATAATAATAGGTTTTAATGAAACTCCGAACGTAATTATTTTTACGTTTGGCATCATGCATTTCCTAATTCATGACATCCTACTGAACAGTAGTATATGGTATATAGTAGTATTTATAAATTTTCCGGTTTGGGTTGTCGCCAAAAAAACCTGGTATTGCTGCAACACTATGAATACTAAATTAAATATTAACAATATAGTATTCTAAACACGTGTAAGGATTCTTTGCACCAGTTTACGGACGGACTACTGTTAACAAAGGCTTGAATGTTAATATAATATTATCTTCACTTATTATATATATACATGCACACATTTAATTAAGATATCATGAATCTACCGGCAGTAACGCTTATGATTAACTCTATGATTACTATTTGCAGCATAGCGTTGACTAGGTTTATGTTCTTGTTACAACAAGAACATCTGCGTTGATTATTATGAGGGTATCTACATGTGTTCTGTTCAACTGAATCAACACGCTACCGTGTAACATCTGACGTATAATGTACAAATCAGCTATCTCATCTTCAGACGTACGTTTATAAATAAGATTACGATAATCACTTCATCAAGGCTCTTGTCACATCAGCATCCGTCATCATTCGTCCGTGAGTACCAGCCGTTGCTCGCAGGTTTACTGCAACATTTAGCGCTACGGATGTTGCTGGTTTTCTACTGCCTTAAACTGACAAGCCGTGATACAAGTAAACACATTGTGAAGGTAACATTTATATTATGTTCTGCTTAGTCAATTAAAAAATAATATACGGTGGATATTTTTGTTGGTTTAACATGCATACGTAATTTATAGTAAACAACACCTTATTTGTTTTATGAATGGGTGCATATATACGATGACAATGACATCACAAGACGAGACAAGATTTATTTAAGAATTTCAGGTCTCGTGACCCAGAGTACATATATAATTTAACAAATCTGTTTCACATTTGTTTACATTCGCAAATTTATTTTAAGGAAAATTGACAGATATTTTAGTACAGGAAGAGTTTCATTTGTTAACAGTTGTATGAATTTTAATTTCGAGGGGAAATGATAATAATACTGTGGAATATATGCTTTCCTACCATTTCATAAACCGGACATACTAAAAGAAAATGATATTCGTCTTCAACTTGATTAGGATTATATTTAGTACACAGAATATGATTCATGATAATGCCAAATGGTGTAATACAATAATTATGTATGCTGCGAATTGATTTTTAAGATCATATCTTATATAAATATGATAATGCTACATACTGCATGTAATTATTCCTGTTTTCGCCGAATGGTCGCTGCCGTGTAAACTACAACAACAACAACAACAACATCAACAACATCAACGATTGACGACGTCGATGACGATAATAATAAAAATATAGTAGTAGTAGTAATATTAGTATTAGTATTAGTATTAGTATTAGTAGTATTAGTAATATTAGTATTAGTATTAGTATTAGTAGTATTAATATTTAGTAGTAGCAGCACCAGCACCAGCACCAGCAGCAGCACCAGCAAAAGCAACATAGATTAAAAACATATTCTTAAAGGCTCTTGATACATTTTCTCAACAGTGATTTCACTGAATAATGACGTTTTGTCACCTGTATTTAAACAATTTAAAAATATTTTTTAAATTATTTAAATATGTGTCAATACATGACCTATGGGTATACAGATGCAGTATTGTTTGATATTATTTTTTAGAAACCTGTTATTTTGTTTGTTAATGCATGATTATTATTATGACTACTACAACTACTACTACTACTACTACTACTACGACTACGACGACTACTACTACTATTATTATTACTAATACTACTATATTATTATTATTATGATTATTATCGTCGTCGTCGTTCCTATTGTTGTTCTTAATAGTATACATGACATTGACCACTCGGCGAAAACAGGAATAATTACACGCAGTCGGCTTCCCGGTGGGGATCCGGGTTAGAATTAGTCCCCCACATCTCCTTGTGTGTCGTAAGAGGCGACTAAATGGGGCAACCTGTTTGCCGTGGGTTGCGTCCTGTGTCGGTGGATGAAGGGATCCTGGAGGTTGAGGATAATTGG
>JAUTBT010026709.1:0-19716 GCA_032361225.1 Lepetodrilus schrolli
CGCGTCAGAAAGGTAACTTTCGCGAACATTGATGCCGGGCCCCCGGGGCGGGATTTCAACCTGGAACCTTTGGCTCCGAAGTCCAACTGTTCTACCACTGCGCTACCACCCGCCCTAAATACCAGTGTATACACAACCATAGTGAATACCAGTGCATACACAACCATAGTGAATACCTGTGTATACACAACCATAGTGAATACCAGTACACATACAATCATAGTGAAAAGTCACACATCAAGACATAAGAAATGCAAATATGTGAATAATGCCTCACCCCGAAATAGGAACTCATTATTCAGAACTTCTTCAAGACAGGTGTAATGAATAAATTACTGCAGATATCTTTAGAAATAAAATAAAAAGCAGGGTGTTTGATGAAACGGTCCAGATATTTCGACAGACATCGCTCGGCATTTTCCATCTTTATCCAGTGAACCATCTTCAACCTGTTCCGAACATCGACTTCTTCCCGATAGCCATCGTATCTCAGCAACAGAAAACTGCCAATCACATATATTCACGTACTGGGGGCACCTCGCTTTGATATACTAGTATTTTAGAAAAAAAATCAGACATAAATTTTGAAAAATGTTTCTTGATCCGCATCACTCTACACCTGCCTTGTCGAGCTGTTTGAAGAATCATGTAGTCTGCTGTAAACTTGACGTTTTAAAAGTGTTCTTCTTCTTTTTCTTTTTCTTTCAAAAAGAAAAGTTCTAGATGACACATAAACCAGTAGCTTGTTTGGAGAGCATCCAAATAAAATACTATTAATAACTACAAGTATCAATTTAAACAATTTCAACAAATATGCTTTAGAACTAAATTTGTATAGATGTTGTTTGTTTCTATCCGAGTACCAGTAGATTAATTTTCCTACACATATCCAGTATTCAAAGATAATTACTTCCTATACAACCAATTTTAACATTTTCCAGATTTTTCATATTTGAAAATTTATCTATTTGAATGATTCCAACATTTCCTAGCTTCATATGTTAATGACGATTTAAACAGAGACATAAAGGCGATCAACACGGCTATTTCTAAAATATATTTGATCTGTTATTCCTATTCTGTTATCTGTTATTCCTATTCTTTTATATACCCATCTGTTTCTTAGCAGGGTCCATCCACCCATAGTCTGCCAGAGTCGTAAAACAGCAGGCGATGACAAACCGACAATCGCAAATGGCCAGATTATTTGGTGGAACCCAGGGACTGAAAACAAATACAACACCACCAGAGTCCTCTATTTAGAAGCTCTTCAGGAAATATCCAGCTATGCTTTTTTATCCACCCCCCCTCCATGTCATAACTTAAATAGGTCTGGAGCATAAATCAAAGATGGCCGACAGATATACGCAAAATGGATGACTTATGATCAAGGGGGGGGGGTCAAAATTTTGACGGTGTATTTTTTTAAGGGACTAATGAAACCTCTGATGTCCATTCATAAAAATCATTATATACAAGTATTCAGATGCAGAATGTTCAACACAATTGATGCCTGAACCAAAATGAATAGTAAATCAATAAAGATAAAATATTGTATATTCAGATATATAATATCCGTTTACTGTTGGATGTGGTTACAGAATACATATTATTTTTAATTTGGGTTTTTAGTCACTTTCAAGATTCTTTTACTTATATCACGACATGTCAATTTGGGCATGAGGAAACCCATAACGTCTGTAGCGCTGAATGTTGCAGTAAACCTGCGAGCAACGGCTGGTACTGGCAAGACCAAGGATGATAACTGCATAGCCACTATACAGACATCGCATCCTATCAATATCGAGTCAGAAAGATAACTTTCGCGAACATTGATGCCGGGCCGCGGGGCAGGATTTGAACCTGGAACCTTGGAGTTAAGGCTACCTTAGCTTTCTATAGGAGTGGTGGCAATGTAACTAGATTATTTTAAACCTTTTCTCTACTGGCGGCAACTGTAGTTACCCTGTGGAGCAGTGGCTGTAATTAACCAACAGGAGGAAGATTAAATACAAGATTACTTCAAACCTATTAATTCTACTTTAAAAATATAATTATTATCATTTTTACATGATTCCTTCAAACCTAATCGTCACTTTTGCAGTAAGCACATCATAATGCTCTAAATGGTTAAACTTAGGCTAAATTTACCAAAACATTTTGGACACATTCCCTATGCACTTGACTGAATCATGGCTTGGATTCAAGAAATGAATGGCTATTTTCTGTGGTTTATCTCAAAACCAGCAGCTCTTAAAACTCCCAGTCTCCAGCTTATCTGTAATTGTTGCACAACATTAAGACAAGGCCGTGCTATAAGGGGGCAATATGTAGTGTGGATATCTGCTTTCTTCCCCGTTCTGAAGCAGAGTTTAGTTTCCAGCGCACATTAAATGATATCTTTTTCCTTGAGAATTTTCAATGGTGGAGGGCAAGTGCATTGTGATGAATTAGCAACATTTATGTTGAATTGATGTAAGCTGTTGGTACAATAATAATAACAATAATAATAACAATAATAATAATAACAATAATAATAATAATAATAATAGAATTGAATTGAACTTGGTTAATGTTTCAAAAATACTTGATGCAGAAAAGTTACTTCAGGCTTCTTTGTTTTGCTGATGTGTTAGCACAATTTTCGTATTTTTGAAAGGTTTTTGTCTTGAATGTTGATATGTATAAGGATAAGGGATAAGGGATAAGGCACTGTACAGGACCAAATTTCATGGAAAATGAGCAAAAACATTCTACTGGCCATAACCCTGTAGACATTGTAGACAGCATCACACAGGCCCAGTACAGCCCCTGCAATATTTGTACGGATGCCGTACGCTTTTGTGATGGCCCAGGGATGCTAAGATTGTAGGCATGATAGGATGCAATGTCTGTAGAGTGGCAATGCAGTTATCATCCTTGGTCTTGTCAGTACCAGCCGATGCTTGCAGGTTTACTGCAACATTCAGTGCTACGCATGTTGCGGGTTTCCTCCTGCCCTAAACTAATTTAAAAAACAAAACAATATCAGTGAACAAATCTTATTATATCTTTTATTAATAATTATACCAATTATATCTTTTATTAATAAAAAAAACAAAAAAAACCCCAACAACATTGAGACAAAAACTCCATGCAGAAAATACTAAAACAGAAGTAACAAAGAAATAGAATAACATTTCTGCATCAGGTAATTTCGAACAACAGCCAAGAGCAATTCAACCTCCTGAAGTACATTGTATACTAGAATGTAAAAAAAATAAATTAAATATCAAGTGCATCATTACATAGACTGGTAATTATATATCTACACATTGACACCAATGTGACTGGTTTTATAGCTGGCAGACTCAGTAAATTTAGGAGCTAGGTTTACTGAGTCTGACAGCTATAAAACCAGTCACATTGGTAATTATATATCTACACACTGACACCAGTCTATGTAATGATGCACTATTTAATTATTATTTTTAGATTTTAGTATACAATGTACAGTCTGTAACAGTATTCAACATGTACTCTCAATTATCCTCATTGAACATACTCACGTTCAACGTTAAAGTGAATATTTCAAGCTGGGTTTATTGTCATTATCATGTTTAAGTGCAGTTAAATTATCATTTTATCCTAAGGAAAGAAATACAATAAAAAATATTGTTTGCATATTTTCTTGCCAGGTTTGAATTAATGGATACATGATCTGTTTTTATTATTATTTCCAAGCTGTATATTAAATATAATGCACATTGAGGACATTATTTTGCTAGTTGCCATGGGTAATTTCTTTTAATTGCATACAAAATTAATCTGATTTCAGCAAGATTGAATAATTCAAAGCTTACTTTTTCCTTCTCATCAATCAAGTGTTAGGCTATTATTTTATATTTTATGGGGGGAATTAGGGTTTAGAGTCGCTTTCAGGATTCTTTCACTTATATCACGACTTGTCAGTTTAGTGCAGGAGGAAACCCACAACATACGTAGCGCTGAATGTTGCAGTAAACCTGCGAGCCCCGGCTGGTACTGACAAGCCCAAGGATGATAACTGCATTGCCACTCTACAGACATTGCATCATATCAATATCACGTCAGAAAGGTACATTAATGCTGGGCCCCCGGGGCGGTATTTGAACCTGGAACCTTTGGCTCCGAAGTCCAACGTTCTACCACTGCGCTACCACCCGTCCCCTGTTAGGCTATTGTTGTATGTTAGAATAGTATTTTGTTCATATCTAAAATGGCTGGTCAGTCTAGGACTGCAGGAGACCTGCCACATCCATAGCATTGAATGGTGCAGTAAACCTGCAAACACTGGCTGGTACTGACATACTGACATACTGACATGTTCTTTTTTTATTTGGAGCTTAGAGCCGTCTTCAAGATTCTTTCACTTATATCACAACTTGTCAGTTTAGGGCAGGAGAAAACATGCAACTTCCGTAATGCTGAATGTTGCAGTAAACCTGCTAGCACCAGCTGGTACTGACAGACCAAGGACAATATCTGCATTGCCAATCTACAGACAGAGCATCCTATCAATACCACTTCAGAAATGTAACTTTCGTGAACATTGATGTCAAGCTTCTGGGATGGGATTTGAACCTGGGGACCTTTGGCTCTGAAGTCCAAACATTCTACCATTGCGCTACCACCCGCCCCTTCATGTCATAGAGGAACCTTTCATAGATATTGATGATGGATACCAGGGTTGGGTTTCCATGAACAATCGGCACACTTTTGAGCATGGATTTGGTGTAATATATGCACCGTAATAGAACCATGCCGATCCTGGGACTCAAACTAAAGTTGCAGGATTAAGAGTCAAACTTTCTACAAACTTAGCCCAAGGGTTAACCCTGCTGGCCACGACCAGTAGGAGCATCTTATATCAGCAGTGCTACATATACATGCGGCACATAATATAAGTTGTCACGAAGGGCACATGGGATGATGTACCCTTCTTTCTTTTGAAGATGGCTTCATTCGACAAGTTATAATTCATTCCATAACTTACAAGTTAAATAAATATATAAATAGAAAACAAATTTGCACAATAAATCTTTAACAAACTTGCCCCTGTTTTTTTCTTTTGATGGTGACTCCATTCCATTCTAGAGATTTCATACCCCGTGATGGTGTTTCAATTAACAGAGTCAAAGCCTATGAAAAGCCAGGTCTTATGTGATTCAAAGGGTTAACTGAGTGCCTGGTTTAACTGAAGATAGTCACCGCGAGCCACCAAACCACCTGAAATACTCTCACCATTTACTCATGTCCACACGGATCCACAGAGGTCAACATTAACAGGTGCTGTGTAAATACTACCATAATAACCATGATGAAAGTCGAGTAACAGTAGTTTCAATAAATTAAAGTTACGAAGAAAAGAAAAAAGGAAAGGCGCTTTAACTAATGACTTTAGTGAGTGAGCAAGTGATTATGAAGTTTAACGTCGCTCCGGGAATCTTTCACCCATTTGCAACGAATTGACTTTAGTGATAGTAGTAATTATATATGTTGTTATTTAGAACCTTTCCCCTAATAATGGATAAAGGAAAATAATTTCTATGTACGGCATTACTGGTTGTCTGTAGTAGGATGAACGTTAAAGGATAAAACAATTATATCTTTTAATGATAAAAATAATAATACACATATATACTGAGTCAAATTCAGTCAAAATCATGTTTCAAATTCATATTCAAAATCATGCTCTAAGCACTACTTATCATCATCCAAGTCAATAGATCAGTGTGCACTTTCCTTCTCAACATCCTGTGGAGGATACATCAAACTGGAAGTTTATTATACATTTACAAAGCTTCATTAAATGTGTATAGAAGCAAGGATTTAATATAATAGCTTAAATTCAATTCATGAAATTCAAACTATTTCTATAATAATATGGTTGTATATGTTGATAGCATATAACAGAAGAGAGTGTCTAAATAATAAATTAAAAAGTAGTATATGTGGCCGGTAAAAAAAAGTATATAATTATGTAGAAAATCTTTAACATCACCAGAAGAGCATATACCTTTTTGAACTTTAGAATATGTACAATAAATATCTTAAATTTCAGAATACACAGAAATAATTTGGCTATGCTACAGTGCCAAGTCATGATTGAAAAATCATGTACATTAAAAGTAAATACACAAGAGTTAACAGTCAATCAAAATGGGAATAATAAAGCAATTCTATCTAGATTAAATTCACTTATCTTGTTATCATAACATTTCATTTTATACAAATAAATATAAAATTTCATGGAATGAATGTTGGTACAGCTCAGATTTTAGGTGGATGAACTTCGAACTTGCAACCAGGACACTTTTTCTATTATTTTCTATGAAAACTCCCAGCAGGGGCTCTGAAGGGGGGAGATTATAGCCTTCTCTAGGATCACATCGATTGTGATCCTGAGCGGCCTCGTGGAAACCCCACGGGGACACAACCGGGTAAACAACTGCGGGAGAATTGGACCCTTAATGTGAACCCCAAACAAGCAATGAACTGCTTCAGTGGAACATCTCCACTAGCTGTGATCATGCCCAGATAGAAACAAAAAAATCTACCAATCGGATTGTTTAGATGACAATTTCGACCAATCGGATGACAGGTCTGTGTGTATAAGCAAGGTTTATTGGGAGTGGATTGTAATCATGGGAAAAACAGGTCACATGTCACAAACATTGTCAATACAAGCTGGACTAGGTTTCTGAATGTTGAAGAGCCTTTTGATTTAGGTTTCACAAAAACCAATCAATGTCAACTTCGAAACCATATTTGACAAATAGGTGGATGGTTGAATGATAACGATAGTTTCTTGTTAATATTTTGGGAATTCAATTTCAGAATAGCAAAACATCCTGTACCTTTAATACCAGGCTTGAGTTGCACGATGCTCTTGTAGCGCTACAATAGTTGCAAGTCCAATTGTAGAGTCTTCTACAATTGTCTACAATTGCAATTGGGTTGCACAAAGCTCTTGGAGTGAGTGATTATGGAGTTTAATGTCGCTGCGGCAATCTTTCACCCATTTGTGACGATACAGAACTATCTAAATAAGACAGTGCTATTGTAACTATTATAACAGCAGTTGTACATCCCTACAACTATTGTAGCCTACAAGAGCATGGTGCAACTGGACCCAGGTCAATATGGTGTTAACCAATAGTCTCGACTGATGTCTAGAAGGAAATTTGCTGACATTTTTCAATTTCAGTTTCAAATAAGGCCATAGTTATTTGATTACTTGGTTTACAGATTTTTCTGCGACAATTTTAGCTCGGGTGGTTGAAAAAAAGAAAAGAAAAGAAAAATTTGATGTTTTGGCCAGTCCAATATAAAAATAATATAATTGGAGATAATGAATGGTCGGTTGACAGAAAATATATATAATTGATCAACATAATGGTCAATCATTGTTACAAACACCAGTACACATGAATTGTTCAGATTTGAATGCACAATTATTTTCAAAGTACTGCTTGTCAATAGCAGAAATTGTTATAAATTAGAATTTTGTTGCACATATTTACCAGTAACAAATCAAATTGGCTTCGACTTTGTGTCAACCATTGTCTGCCGGTCCTTGTTCATGTTCATTGTTCATGTTGATCTTTTGCAACTTTTTCCATCACCATTTATTATTATATTTGTCTAAAGACTTATACAATGCAGTTATCATCCTTGGTCTTGTCAGTACCAGGCAGTGCTCGCAGGTTTACTGAAACTTTCAGCGCTACGGATGTTGCGGGTTTCCTCCTGCACTAAACTGACAAGTTGTGATATAAGTGAAAGAATCTTGAAAGCGACTTAAAACCCCAATCAAAAAAAAAAACCAAAAAAACAAACAACATATTTCACAGAGCTGAATTATTATTATTATTATTACATGTATTATAATGTGCTACAAATATTCATTTGCGAATATTCAAATAATTGTTTTATCTCTAGTATTTCACCTGTCATGCTGCATGGACAAGGTGAAATAAAGATATGCCAAGCTTTAAAGTTTATTGTTTGTTAAATACCTTTAACTCTGTTAACCCTCCTCCTGCAGGATTAGGCACAGGCACTGCTCTTTAGGGCATCTACGGTCGCCTCTAGCACGGAGAGAGTTAATGAATGTCCCAGTGTCTGTCCACACAGGGCCCAATTGACAGAAATGTCCAACAGTGACCAATGTCCAGTAGTGACCAATATGTCCAGTGGTTTATTGTCTATGTACATAAGGTTCCCCTTAATGCATTTGACAGCAATGATGTTCATTTCAAACATGTCAATCACATCCACACACTTTGCATTGGATGTGCTACTCTAATAATTGTTATCAAACACCTGACTCCAGACATTTATAGCAGGGAGGGTGTCTGTTTGTCTCTGAGGGGGTCAGTCTTGATCAGAATTTATTCAGAATTACAGGAATGTCCTCTTAGAGAAACTCCCATCCTGACCGATCAATGTCACTGATCTGACTGTTTCCTTTATGGGGAAATGTTATTAGTAACCCTATGAATATATCATGGTTTGATTATGTTTTTCTTCCCATTTCACATGCAGAACAATTCCTTCATGTGAAGAAACAATAATTAAATTATGAAACTATGAAATTAAACAATATGATAATATTATGAATGAAGAACACAATTTATACACACTCGAGTGTATAAAATGGAGAAAAAAAATTAACATAATTCCTCCCAGATCAGGCCCCGAGATTACAAATCATTTCGAGTATGATTTCATGCTCAAGCTCAAATTTTATATGGAGAATTGTGAACAAAACTTTGAGTTGAGCAGATAATCAACAAAATAATTTTGTAATATTGGGGCCAGGTCTTGACAGTAAGGATTGCCCCCCTGCCAGTGACAGGTATTATCCACAGGAGAACAAGTAAGAGATCCCAGATTAACAAGCTCTTCACATACAAGGCAAGTAGTTTAATTTCATGTCTGATAGGACACAGGGACAAGTGCCTCAAACATTGAATGTAGAGCCCTGCAGATAATATTTTCTTAATGTTCTGCACATTAATCAATGACTGTCCAGCTGGGAAAATCTTGACCGTTTGACTGCAATGTTGGTTTTGGATTGACGGGCACTTCCATGCCACCAACAACGGCTATGATTAGCTCAAACCCAGGCATTATTAACAGCTGGGCATTAATGACCACCATGGTCAGTAAGAGTGGACACTGGTCATTAACACCTGTCATGTGACCAGAATTCTCGCTTCTGATTGGTCACTTATTCTTGAAGTAGTCCACATGGTGTGATGATGGTTTCAATGAACTGGGGGTAATCTGACTCTTGAATAATTCCGAATATTTGGAGACAAACAGACCTTTAATTATAACTTGACCTTTGGGAAAAGTAAATTGGATTAAACCCATATAATGTCTGAGGCTGAGCAAATACTTCAAATAGATTTTGGAATGACTGGTAACTCATTTCGTGTGTACAAATCAGTGATAATGTAAAAGTGCAAAACACTACCAGTAATTAATTTGACTATATTGCCAATTTAATATGTTCGCATCATCAAATAATTCTCATGTGACGTGTTCCACAAATAATGTCAGAAATGTATTTCAACATTAAACTTGCCATTCAACATATCAAAGATATTAGAATATTAGAATTATCACAAATGTATCTCAAATAAATATTCATGTTGAAATACTGTAATTGGAAACTATTTCAGAAATCATTATTAATGCTTTAACATTAATCCACTCAGGTAAAAAAATAATATTTCGTACAAGATAAAGTTCTGATATTATCATACAAATTGTCCAGTAATATCACATCCAGTCTTGCCCCCATGAGACTGTGTTCTAGCCACTAAGAAGACCAGCAGATGCCATCTGAGACCAGGGAAATCCCCTTAATGGTGGACATCCTTATCTGTTCACTGACAACTTTGGACATCAGTCACAGATAGTGGTAGCCAGACTCTATTAGGAACATGTCCAGAATTTATAAATACTGACCAGTCATCCACAGTAATAATGATCCCTTTGACCTCTGTCAAATCATCAATAATAATAATTAAGAGCTATATGGAGCCATACTGCATCACAGAAGTTTGATGATATGTTTTCCTGTCAAAATCTTGTGAATTGAATTTCATGCTGTCATGCCAATACTAAATGTATTAAATAGTGTGTAACAATACTGGAATATGAATGTTTTAAAGGAGGGGAGGGAGGGGGATGGATTAAGGGATTGGGGGAGAGAGAGAGAGAGAGAGAGAGAGAGAGAGAGAGAGAGAGAGAGAGAGAGAGAGAGAAAGAGAGAAAGAGAAATAGAGAGAGAGAGAGAGATAATAAGAGTAAAAAAACGACATTATTCTCTCTTGAAAATATTTAAGAAAGTCACTATTTAACATAGTGCACACTGTATGTAAAGCGCAATTCGGGTCTGAAACTAAAATTGGTCTTGGTCTTCATACATAAAATATTTCTCCTTTCACATTTACGCTGAAATAGTATGCAGAAAACCTCCATTTGGGAATCCCTCCACTTAATGCTGTGAGCTGTAAGCTAATATAACAGTGTCAAAACTACGGATTAGTTTTGACAACCAAAAGTCACCCAAGACAGTTTTCTAAAGGATATTAATAATAATGCTATTATCAAGCTTTTGTCCAACAATGAAAACGGTATTAGTGATCTCTGCCAAATCGTATGGCAGCCATTTCACTCCACGCTAATGGAAAAGGAATCACCATATGCTTGTTTCAGTTTTAGTCCCTATGGAAAGTTAATACTTGCCTCTCCCTTTAAGTCTCTCTAAAGGTACAAAGGGAAGAGAAAGCTAATCTTGCGGCTTAAGACTTTATGTAATCAAATATAGTTATCTTGAAACTATAGATGTTAAAGAGTTTTTCAAATACAATTTATAAATTTGGATTACTTAGTCCACCAGAGTGTTGGAAGTCAAACAAAGATACTTTAAACTTTAATATTGATTACAAATGATCAAACCAGGCCCCGAGATTATGTAACTTTTTTTAGTATCCCATATAAAATTAGAGCTTGAGAATGAAATATGAAATCATACTCAAAATGTTTTGTAATCTTGGGCCAGATCGTGGACGAGGTGCTTTATTCCACTTGGCAGAACACAGCCTTCTCCTGACATGTAGATTGACATGAGGATGCATACTTGTATGTGTATATGTATTAAGTATGTACAGTTATTGCAGGTTTTCTTCCCACTATAAACAACTTGCTACAAAATTGCTGAAATATTTTGAATTGTAATATCCTTAAATTAATACCACCTAAATGCTAGTGTCTAACGTATGAAGCCAGCAAAATCTATATTTTAAATTTCCCTCAGTAAACAATGTACCAAGTACCTTGGCATTATTTGACTACAAGGATTTGACGTGACATTTGTCAGCTACAACAGTGAGCTAGCAGATACTTTAGCGAGTTTATTGAATTTGGATTGAGTGGCATATATAACTTCTTTAGCTTTCTTTAAAATACATGGTGGTCAGGATTAAATATCAATAAATTTCAAAATAGCCAATCTATTTCATTGAAAATGACATTGCTTGTTGTCGAGCCATGACCTTTACGACGGATCCTGTCCCATTGCTGTAATAACAACCATTGATCATGTGTTACGGGTGATCACGTGTTACGGAAATCGATGACTTGCTTCCCCTGTGTAGTGAAGGACAGAATCGAAACCAACAACGCAGTGAGTAATTGAGATTTCATGCGGCATTTCCTCGATTAATTTATTTCCATACTCATGAACCTGCAGTCGTTTTCAATTAATAAATTTTATTTTTACGGATAGAAATCTATATCCCTGATGAGGCGAAAATTAGCAGATGCAACGGCTGTCGTGACTGCACAATGTTCGCCACGCATACGGAATTATGCCTTTAAAAGAATTTCCATAAACAGTGATAAAGGAGAAGCCAAGTTGCTCGAGGTCATCTATTCCAGCGTGAGGACATCAGTGTGTCTTTAATTAAACCTAGAGGGCCAGTGCTTATAATGCTACAAATTGTCTCCCATTCTTCAACTTGTTTCATCAATTGTTTGAATTTCACACTCTCGGAAGACAAACTCCTTTAGTCCATATCACGACAGACATTTTTTTCCCTCCTTCTTTCTTTTGTTTTCGTCATTCCACACAGACAGGGAGAGAAATATTTAACAACTTGCACAAGACTTAGCATTGTCAGTATGCACTCATTTCTGGATTGTAATAGTAAATACGGAATCAAATACAAAACATTAACAGAAAAACGTAATGATTGTCACATTTCACAGACAACATACATCAATCAATGACAAGACATCCTGACCCATTCCATAGAACAACAATGGATTAAAACTCTCACAATACTACGATCATTCTGTGGAATGTGGCCTAGGTCTGCATTTCACAAAAGCATCATTTCAGCCTATAGTAAAAAAAACATGGCATATATGTCCTGATTTAGGCCATGGTCTGCATTTCACAAAAGGGTAATACCTGTAGTCCGAGCATAAATCAAGATACACATCATTTCCTGTCATAGCAAAAGCATAGTGCATCGCACATGGGCGAAATATTCCCGCTGCAATGCAAAACACTAATTCAATCAAGAAAACTGTAATTTCTTGCTATAGTACACATGGAATATTTCATGATTTAGGCCCTGGTCTGCATTTTACAAAAGGGTTGTACATGTATCTATAATCCGAGTGTAAATCAAGAAACACATCATTTCCTGCTATATTAACAACATAGTGGGTCGCATATGTGGGGAATATTCCCGCTGCGATGTAAAGCATTAGTTCAATCCAAAATAAATTCAACTTAGTGCAAGCCCTATTTATGCCCAGACTACAGTACGACCCCGTTGTGATATGCAGGCCTGGAAACTAGGAGCTCAGTTGATGCTTTAGCCACAAAGAGCACTCACTGTTGTTTGACTTTGAGAACACTTTTTTCAAGTTTAACCTTTGATGCTTATAGTCAGAAGAGGTTGAATAATACATGAGCTTCAAAATTACGAATCTTATTTAATGGAAAATGGCATTGCTTTGTGATCAAGCAATGATCTTTAAGACAGATCTCACCCTATTACTGTGAAGAACTGAAAAAAACTAAATAATATCTTGCTGGCTTATTGAAGATAAGATTCCTATTGTGTAGCATCAGAACAGCCAAGATTGCATTTGTTCTTTGCTTATATTCAAATTGCTTTAAAAATGTGCATACTATTTGTAGAATATTGCAATTAGTCCTACATATATATATATATATTTACTGAAGGTAAAATTTGTAGCAATACCAGTATTTTTTTGCAGATGCATAACTTAAAGTGTAGTATTTCTTGGAATAAGGTAATTTTGAAGGTATAACGTTTAGATATTTGAGGGTTCCTTGCCACTCTTAAGACAGGTACATTTGATATAAGTGAAAAGTAAGCATGTTTTGTTCTGTTGAAAAGTAGGGTGTATTCTAGTGAAACGATAATGCAGCAAATGTTAGAAAAAGTGAAGGACACTGTAAGGTGCCTTGTAGGAAAACATTTATTAGTGTTTCATTATGTCAACAGTTCAACAATTTAACCATTAATTGCATACATTTCACTCAATAATGGGTATAAACCATGTTTGCTCCAAAACAGTTCCTGACATCATTGATGCATTAATAAAACCATTTCTTTCAAGAAAGCCATCGGCAAATTGTTAAAAGTAATATGCTTTATGAAAATATGTTCAAAATAGTATTGTTTAAAGTGACTTTAAATAATGTAAAAAGTGATGGGATATTCAGTGTTGCTTTAAATTTTACCTTCAGTACACACACACATATATATGGAGAAGGTACTGAGCAACCTTATACAATTAATGGCACTGACCAATGAATAGAATCCCTTCAGATCATTTATTAGTTCACACTAGTATTATACAGACCATTAGTGATAATATATATAATCACACATTGTTACTTAGTCTAGTCTAGAATACAACACTATTATTAGCATGTTAAACATAGAACCAATGATTACACATAACATAGAACCAATGATTACACATGTATATCTAACATACTAAACCAAGTATTATATATCTGTATGCATACACAAAACTAATGATTATTTTTATTATTGCAACATTCTGAACCAATAATGTTTAGCACATAGAACCAATGATCATACACAGCACCAAGAACCATGTACATGTACATTTCTGTTCTACAGATAAAACAAATGATTATATATTTCCCCCCAAGTCCAATAAATGGGGTACAGTAACTAGTGTAAACTGGCAGCAATGACCTCCTGTGGCCTTAATGAATGTGCTACTCTCCAGCAGTTCATGCAATAAACAAGCAATAAACAGGCAATAAACAGGCAATAAACAGGCACTCCTGGTCATGTAGGATCAGCCGTTATCCTAATAGTAGCAAATTACTGGACCAAATTGACAGATAATCACTCTGGAATTGGGTTTTCTAAAATATTGGGTCAAGGTTCCTCTTCCTCTTAAGAGATTTGTGGTAAATTCTTTCTGGCTCACAGAACATGCAAGACTGGAAGCAATATGGCTCACAGAAAATGCAAGACCGAAAGAGATCTGGCTCACAGAACAAGCAAGACCGAAAGCGATATCCATAACTATAAGCTTCAAGACATATAATGTACAATCTCTCATTGGTTTTCTGCTCAATGTTTTAACTTCTTGCAATGGACCGGAAGATGGAGATCTACTCTCAGAATGTAAATATTTACGCTTTATGAAACAGGATCTTTTCCCAGAGAATCTTGCCGAAAGGCATTTTAGATAACATTAATATTTGGAGACTACTGGTGGATCTGGTGTCAACATTTATAACTGATGGAAAATATTTTAATTTACATTTCTATTTAAATGTTATTGTATTTTAGGCTTGATGTCAAAGCATAGATTTTCTGTAAATGTCAAGACATAATGGAGACAATTAAACACAGCATATATGAAAATGAATACAACCTAATTCATATAGGATTATATCATTAAGGAACTATTATATTACTGGTAATTATTTTATTATGGATCACATTAAATATAATACACATGTTCAAATAAAGTCATATTGCATTGAATCAGACTACATTTATGAAAATTTGCGAGTTTCTTTCTTCTGGATAATTCATTTCCTGAAATACATTTCTTTATATTCAAAACGTAATCACTTTGTATCTTTACTCACTGATTTATCAGCTGAACTGAATATCTTTTTCAACAAACAAAACTGTAATTACCAATAAATCTGGTCTAGGATATCACGATTTTCAAGAATTCAGCAAATTTGATGTGATGCAAAATCACCACCAAAAAAAAAGCATTACATCCATTAGAGACACATAATTGGCAGAATTAGGAATTGTTTTTTATCTATCAGATTCCTCCTGTACAAAGCTGCGTAACTCTAATATAACCTTAATTCCAACCTTACCAATGGTGTAGGAATTTAACTCTTTACCTATGAGAGTGTCCTGGCTCCATAAAGCCTGGCTACCTCATAGGGGTTACCTCTTATGGTGTTTCTGTAGCTGCATCATTTTAAGCACTTGCAACTGATCTATCAGTCATCGGGTCTTAAAGGGATAAGTTGCCTTAGCATTATGCAGTTTCCTTCAGGAAGACACAGATGTTTAACACTGACTACCATAATTATCCTAATAATATGCACAGGAAAAAATAATAAAATTTGTATCTGTTCGAATTATTTGAAAAATACGAAAATTTTAAATGATCTTGTTCATATAAATAGGAACAACCAAATTAAAGTATAAAATATGGTTAAAATGAAATGGTATTTGAAAGGAATGATTTAAAAAAATATATAAATATATAATTGTTTTGAAATAAATGATTGTGTGTTTGATTAATTAGAAAATGATGATTTGAAAAAATTGGAGATGTTCGTAATTTAGGTGTTCGAAATATTAGAGGATTCAAATTATTAGGGTAATTACATTAATGAAATGCACTGTACATAGCCAGAACGAAAGATCCAACAAATCTCGAGAAACACTTTTTATTTTGTTAGTCACAATTCTTGTGTATAGATATTCAGATTTGCATTTCCACAAGGTTTTAATAATGGTGATGGATTATTGCAAGATAGTAAGCTCTACAGGACTGTTGATGGGGAAAGTATTCACACAGTTTCTTATTTACCAAGTAAACAGCAATAGCCACTCTATTGATTCCACATGGCACACAAATGTCAAGAAATATATTTAGAATCAAATTAACAATTGTAAAATTTCATGTGAATGAAGGCTTCATTTAACCTTCAATTTAGAATCCCTTTCAGAATCTAGATTCTAAATTAAGCATTTGTCCATTAGAAATTCAAATAGAAATGTTCTGAGAATTCCCTCAAGCCAATCATTGGATGTCTCATTGGCACCTGGCACCAAGTCCACATTTTAAAATTACCCACTTGTATTGTTGATCAGCATGAAATCTATTTTGCCCTTCTTCTAAAGAACAATTTCTTGTTGAAATCAAACCCAGAAGAATAAGAAAACCTGACATTAACTAGAATGCATTCCTCATTGAAAGGATTTCATTGAAATAAATAAATAACATATTTTATCTTGGCTTTGGTTCATGGGTATATTACAGATATGGAACAAAAAGCACTTGACACTACAAAGAATGTAGGGTTGACCCTGCACACATATTCATACCCTTTCTGATAAAAATCATAATTGTACCCACCCTCTTTGCCTTGGAAACAGTAGGGGTTCCTGTTCCATTTCAGTGTCATCACAGTCCAGTGACCATCAGCACACAGCCATGGGAACTATGTGACTAACTTTGTCTGTGTCATCTTTTATAGACCCATTACAAAAATCACAAAATAAGGAATAATAACATACGCAGATAACTGCATTGAACCGTTCCCTTTTCATTGCATAAACATAATTGGTATATATCTTATCTCGTCATGAATTTATGATTCAGGAAGTTTTGTGATTTTATCAATGGGGCTGTTCATACGGATGAAAATAACATTCAAAGTGCCTGGAGTTACACTTGTGAAGTCACACCTTAAAAAGGAAGAGGAAAATTCTATTCAAATGTTGAAAAGAAATACAGACAGGACAATGGAATTAAAAGTAAATAAATGCTGTAGTGGGCACCTTGTCCTCAAAAATATACCAATATCATAATGTCTATTTTCCCACAATGACTGCATACAGAATCTAATTACTCGCACCTCGTGCAATATTGAAATATTTGTATTTGATCAAATATTCCCTCTTGATGAGTCAACACAGGAAATATTGCCATCAAATATCTAAAGTCTCAAAACTATTGGTCTTTGCCGGTCTCCAATTTACACATTAAATATAATCAGTAATTACTTGTGATTTAACCATCTCTCTGCTGGTGACAACTGTACATGCCCTACAGACCAGTGACAATAATAAACTCTAGAGGGGAAGTAAATGTTAAGTAAACATCATTTTATACATTTAACAAAATGCCGTTTAACAAAATGCTTTCTGAATAACGTTATCGAATATTTCCACAAAATCGAACATTTCCAGGTTTTCTATGCATACATTTATATCTTATCAGTCTAAATACATAAGCTTCTCTGGACTTAGTATAACTCAACATTTTTCAATGCCTCTTCAAACATTGCACCTGAGATTACAATCCAGAGGTACACATATCATAACAGATAACAGCCAGAACGGTGTACCCTTTGCCAAGTCTCCATCAATCAATAGTCTTTAGAACCCAAATGCTGAATCTTAAAAGCTTATAGTTAAAGATCAGGCCCCAAGATTCAGAAACCTTTTGAATACAATGAAAGCTAAAATTATCTATGCGGACGTGTGAACAAAACTTGTAATCAAAAAGGTTTCGTAATCTCGGGACCAGATCTTCCTTTAGTGAATGGTGATAGTAAGCATGTTACTTCCTCATCACGATTACATAGATTACATAGATGCTCAACTCAAAGTGTTGTTCACAAATCCCCATATAAAATTTGAGCTTGAGCATGAAATTGAACACGGGGCCTGGAGACTTGAGTAACCATTTCATAGGATGAAAAGAAAAGGAAATATACTAGTAAGCTCCACCATCTTATTATTGAACATACAGTGTATATGACTTCTATACTAGGGTATGACCTTTAACCCTCTCCCTGATGGACTAAACTGGAGGTGCTATATTAGAGCAGAGAGGGTTAATTTAGTATGAACCAAGATCAATGAAGTAACTGGTGACTACACTTGTATTCCTTGTCAAAGACTCTACCAAGCACATTTAAAAAAAATGTATTTTAGAAAAATCATTAATACTTTTTTTTTTAATGCCTCTGTTTTTGACCAGTGATACTACAACCATATTCCTTGTTAAAGATTCTACAGGAAAGCTTTCCAAAACTGTCCGAAAAGAAATATGATAAAATTAGTTTTAATATATTACGCCCATCTTTGACAAATCCTACAATTATATTCCTTGTCAAATGATGCTAAAGATAATTTTTCAAAAAAAGTAATAAATACATTGTCATTGATAAAGAATAATCTCCATTTAGTCTTTAACAAGACTACAGCTGTTGTTTCTTAGTGAAATGGTAGCCATCTGTTTACCTGACCACACACATGTACTGTAGTACTGTGGCCGTAGACATGTATGTTGACATCTACTGATACTCTGCTCTCCGACCTTTGTTTTATCAGCTGAGCTCTCTTAAGCCTTGCAGCTATTAAGTTACAGGTCAGGATTAGCTTTAAACTTAACTCCATCTGACCACAGAACAGCTAAGTCTAAGCATCCAGACTTGAACAAGACATTCTCTAATCAAATGTCTCTGATCGTCATGACATGTCTAATGTTATGACAGCGTATGATTTTTTAAATATGACAACAAAATTGACCATGACATGTGTCTTGTGACATAATATGACTGTCGATTGTTTGTTGACATACATGTATGACAGAAAGATTGACCATGACATGTGCTTTGACAGTATATGCCATGTGTTGTGACATGATATGACTGTCTAATGTCTGTTGACATATGGCAAAAATATTGACCATGACATATCTTATGACAGTATATGATTTAAAAAATAAGACATAGATGTTTGTTTTGGTTCAAAATCTACCACCTACAATCTATTGTACTTATCCAACAATTCTTAATCTTAGGCATCGATAAACATATTGCAGCCAAGCTTAGGCAATGATGAACATATTGCAGTGAATACTGTTATTGCTACAGAATTAACTATATGCAATTTCATAGATGTTGTGACAGACCATCTGACATACAAACAGATGCTGTAGAATACAGACAGATGCTGTAGCATACAAACATATGCTGTAGCATACAGGCAGATGCTGTAGCATACAGACAGATGTTGTAGCATACAGACAGATGCTGTAGCATACAGACAGATGCTGTAGCATACAGACAGATGCTGTAGCATACAGACAGATGTTGTAGCATACAGACAGATGTTGTAGCATACAGACAGATGCTGTAGCATACAGACAGATGTTGTAGCATACAGACAGATGTTGTAGCATACAGACAGATGCTGTAGCATACAGACAGATGTTGTAGCATACAGACAGATGTTGTAGCATACAGACAGATGCTGTAGCATACAGACAGATGTTGTAGCATACAGACAGATGTTGTAGCATACAGACAGA
>JAUTBT010026720.1:0-19713 GCA_032361225.1 Lepetodrilus schrolli
ACGCACGTGACAGTTGACGCGCGAACTATTAAAATAGGTTGGGGAAACCCATGAATGGAACCAGCACTTTACTTCAATGAGATCATTTTAACAAACAGAAAACGAACGTCTTAAGGAAGTGTACGGACTTAGGAGTGCGTTCGGTATAGTGGAAGTCTTGCCTCTATTCTTTTCTCTGTGAATATTTTTGTTCTTATCGTTCTGAAAGGTGAGCCAGTCTATGATGTCGCTTTGACTATGACGTTGTCTCTACTGTGACGACCAATTAGCACGTTGCGCTGGAGGCAACCGGAGATGCCCTAAAGAGCCGTGTAGGCCCCCCATTTCACGATATCCTAAATTTAGGACCTCCTGACTTTATGACCCAGTTTATCACCTAAGTTAGATGCCAATTTAGGAATGGATACTTGTGACATCGTAGTGAAACACGTGTTACGAGGTGACAACACTTAAGACTGGTTTAGGAGCTCCTAAATAGTTAGGAGGCCGTTGTGAAACGGGGACGTGGTGTCTAATTCAGCAGGGAAAGGGTTAAATTTTAGTCTACTCTGTACAATGTAAACTACAACTAGATAAAGCTAGACTCTGAACAAACACTTGTCCATGTACTATACACATTGTAGATATCTTGGTATACTGATAATTCCATCAGGTAAGGTTACTACTTAGGCATAAAATCAATCGGTTACTACTCAATCAAAAAAAAAAGGAAGTATGCATGTAATCAATTAGTCATTTAATAAACCAGACGATATTCATGGCAGAACATCTGGAATGAGATGTCCACACAAGTTAGGAGGCCTGTGTACTTGGTTGATTTGGGGTTTAAAGCCACTTTCACTCGCATGATGGCTTGCATGCATATAGATTTCCACCAGTTTATAAAAAATTTTTATAGTGCAAACTCACTTGGAGGAATATCATGCCGCAGATAGAACATGAATACCCCACTCAGACACAGTATACAAAGACTCCGAGCCGACCAGTCCTTGCTTTACCTGTTTTAAGCAGAGGTCAAGCAGGATAATGCGTACCATCTTTTAACGTCTTTTGGTACGACACGACCAGGGATTGAACCCACTACCTTCCGAACTCCTGGCCGACGCTCTAACCATTACGCCACGAAGCCGGCTCTGTGTGCAATAATGTCATAAGTTGCAGTGTTAGCTGCCAATAGACTATTACTGTGACCACCCCATGAAACAAACATGTCAACAATTAAAGAAGGCATAGACTGAAAGGCTCGCAGATGGTTCTCGACTGTCCGAGCATGAATGTGGAATAGTCCCGAGTGCTGGTTCAGATATACAGTTCGGGTTATGGCTGAAAAGTCCATGCGCCAAAACATCAAACAGCCAAATTTTGCTAAAAGATTTAATATTTAATGTGATTGAATAAGATTACCATTGCATGGATTGCATGTATTTTAATACAGAGAACGATTAAGTATCTGCTGAAATATAACAAAAATGTCCAGACTGGAACTAATTACAATTAAACTGTGTACACTGTTCACATTGGTGGCTGATCGACATCTGCTGTATATAGTACGTTGTACGAGAATATTCAGAACACAGCATGCTGCAACTTAAATCGGATCGAGCATGTATAATAAAGGCTTTTTGCTTTAAAAAAAATACTGCTGGTAGAATATAGTTTAAAGTAATAGGTTAGCCTTTTTCTTACATTTTATGCTATTTCATATATTTAAATCATGGCTTGCCATTTGCTGCAGACTATTTGCCCCAAAATCCATACAAGTCTGGATATTGAAAGCTTGAAGCATTATACGGCATATAAAGCCCAATGAATAGTGTGGCATGTATACACAGCGGTTTTCGATGATGAAATGGCACACTAAAAAAATATTCAAGATGTGAACATAGATACTTTCTTTTTTGGACAAGTTTAGATCTTGGACATGTCAGTCTTACACAAGTTGTGATGTAATGAAATTACCTTGCAATAAATATCTTGAAAATCGCACTTCATCAGACTAGCAGCTGACCAATGATTTAGACATATAAAATATATTTCCCATACAAGAGCGTGGTCAGGGAAAACTTGGGGTGTAGCTGTACACAGTATATCCCATCATGATGCTTGGTCCCCACGGTGGGTGACCAATGAATCCAATCCATTCAAATCTGTAGCACTATTTGCTACAATCAAATTATATATATATAATTATTTTTTTTCAAAAAAAAGACTAAAAATGTCACATTTCCAAAGTTTTTAATTTCATTAAAGTGGTAGCATGCATGTTAAAATTAGTACATCACGGTTTGTACAAGTAACACTATACACCCGACAACTAGTTCCTAATCCACGTTTTAAAATGTTCACGAGAACACATGTACACAGTATAGGATGTTAGGTTAATCCCTAAAGGTGGTCTCAAGTAAGGAATGCTGAATGTCCGTCTGTCTGTCCGTCCGTCGTCGCAATATGTACACATAAGTATTGCCTCAGATTAAATACCTTAAAATGTATCTAGTACAGTCCAGCTGATGCTGCAATAACACACAAAATAAATAAAATAAAAATCTCCATATTGTGAAAAAATAATAAAAAATAATGATAAATATAAGCATATCACTCATACACAACTCTTACATCAAAAAATACCCCAAAAATAATCACAGACAATGTTTCGTTCAGATCACACGAGAGACTGGATGGCATCGACTCTCATTTAGTTTCCTCAATTATAATCATGGAGAGAATCCAATTTTGCCGACTTGAGACGCCTGGAAAATCCAAAATGTTAACCTGGATTAACCGTTTCACAATTATTCCGCACCAATTTAACCAATTTGTGAATTTTACCTTTCAAACATAAAATAATTGCACTCCACAGCAGAAAATTCTGTCTAACCAACAGGCGCTCAGGTCGGCCCTCTCCAAAAATAGTCCAAATCACTGCTTGGGCTAGATATGTAATATACCATTAACTGATGAGCATTGGCTGCTCATGTGTGCAATGATGCACAGGCGCATTATCTGCGTACTGACATGTCGAGATCATACGACGAGATCCGACCAGTAGAACTATCTGCCCACTTCGTCTGGGTAGTCGTCTGTCGAGGTACTTCCTCCGAGTGGACAGTAGTTCTGGCCGATATCCCAAGCTAGTCTCCACAAGCTGATGCTTTCCTGCATCTTGACAGTCGGAGACACAGATGTTAACTCTGTCATGGTCCAAGGCACCTCCTTCTACTGCATTGATCTCGGAAACAATGTCTCCTCTTCTCTGTATCCATGGTAACTGTTCAGAGCCTCTGCTGAGGGATGATGGGATTGTGTCGAACGTTGTAGCTGACAGCAGTTTTGTTTATAAACGATTTCTAGTAAATGTTCAAAGATGTTCAAAATTTCAAACTTAAATTTCGCAATATTATCTACAATTTTTTTTCAAGTTATCCAGTAATTTACCAGAAATGGTGTGAATGTTTTAAAATTTATTTGCCATGTTGAAAAAGCAAATTTAAATAGAAAGATATTACTACATGGAGCGGATCAAAATCTCCGTGTGGACAGTAAAACAATGTTTGATTGCATCTTGATCATTTCTTGGATCTTATTCATTACTAACTGATGGCACAGCCTGTCAACCCCACAGTACAAGGAATACTAGGGGTACAGACCCTGCCTTGGGGTTGTCTGCTTCCTAAAAAACTGTCCCCCAAAAGATCAATAATATATAACCCAAAAATAATGGGGATATAAAGATACTCCTAGCACGTGTTGATTTTGTCGTCCTCTGCAATACCCGACATGGAAATTAACTACCAGTGACGATAAAGCCCCCACCTTTGCCCCCCCTAGTGATGAACTTAGCAACACAGGACCACCAGGACTACGAAGGAATTGAAATGCATGCATACCATGTCTTGGTAGCCTGACAACTAACAACAGGCAATAGTTAGGTTTGTGCACAACTGGATGGGATGCTCACCATACACAGGTGGTTTACAACACTCAGCGAAATCGTGGCTCTTCTAAAGAACGGCCGTTTTCCCCCTCGCTACCTTGTATGAAGATGTTTTTTTTTAATCGAGTAGTACCTAGTTACATGCAAGAAAGATGTTCTAACATTCCTGTCAAACACTTAGGACACAGTGACGATGTACGATGATCCCTCCCGTAACGCGTCCCACCCGCAGATCAGTTTAGGTGCTGCACTGACAGCTCGCTTTGTTATGGTCACATGATGGTCACGTGACCTGGCGCTGCTGCATGTGCTGCAGGGCTCCCCCCCCTCGAGCTGGCCCTCCCCCTTGCCAACCCCCGCGGCCCCTCGATGCTCACCGCGATTTGTGAGCACCGTCCCGGATTGCCCCCATACCTGAAAGCAGAAAGGATCAGATGTTGAAATGAAAGTCCGGTAAAAATAAATAATATTAAAATGTTTCCAAGCAACTATCTATTTTCTACATGTATAAGGTTGTAGAATGTCATTAAAAATAAATTTAAATACATTTAATAAAATGCACATTGTAGATGAAGTTTTATTTATCTCTTCAGTAGATACATTAAACATGTCTTCCTATGACAACTAGATACTCACTTGATGATAGCTGCTCAGACCCCATAGTTGAGAGTAAGACGTTCACGTAGCGGTTGGGGGAATTGGTCAGAGAATTTCGACCAATTTTCTTCTCCAACCTGATTCTTAAACCCATGAAGGATCTGAAAAAAACAAGAATAAATATTAAATATAATTATTCATTCTGAAATGCAATTATACAAAGTCTACTATATTTGAGAGTGAATTATTATTTTTATGTCACAAAGGGAATCTTTCACCCATATGTAACAATCGATAATATTTGATTTTCAGGTATAAACACTTGCAGGATTCAGATATTTCGAGCGACTAGAAAATGAGCGCTAACTTGATTATTGTAGTGTGTGCTGTACCTTATAGAACATCTCCTTCAGGTCTTGTTTGGGATGTACCCATGATGCAACAGCATCGCAGAAGAATATGAAGTCCTGCACGACTCCCGCTGGGTTGGCCCCGATCATGAGACAAATCCCGCGGAATGCGGAATCCTTTTCCTCATTGTCACGGATGTTCCGCAATGATGTGCACCTATTTAGATACAAATTGGTATCAGACTGGGACACAGCACAATTCATCGCACAACATTACCTACTCTACGCATAAAGAGTCATTTAGTTGTAGTTAATCGAATGCACGTTGACAATATCTCATTATAAACATGGAAACAAGACATAAATGCATTTAACACAGATACCAGTCACAAAAGCGTATCTTAATCTATAATGAAATCAAATGCATGAGACGTGCAAGCAACAGACAGTTATGTCCATACGGTATCTGGCATACAGAATAGGAAACATTACAAACGTCCAACAGCTTGTCTATTCACTGTTGCCCAAAATGCCAACTTGCATGATCAGTACATGTTATAATAGAAGTAACATTTAACTACATCCTACGTAACTGACACTGAAACCAGGCACAAGCACGTCCGTCTAGGAAGCAAATATATTTTTTTTGCGAGAACAAAGTTTTGTCATGTTAATCTTGGTCGTTTCTGGACATGTATAGAATGATGGGATTTTCAAACTATCCGGCATACCGGAAATCTTACTGTACTATTGTAATTCCAACTCCAATTTAGTTTTTATTAATTGTATATGTTATTATGTTTCTTCATCGTTCTCAATTTACAATCACTACACACCTTGTGATTGGGCAGTTACACTGTTATTACAATTATGTGATAATGACGTGAAACAAGACGAGACAGGTGAGCACTTCCAAGTGAGCCTGGTTTCAGGGCCAAACATTCATCAACTGCTTCCCAATTTGTTAAAATAAAATGAAAAGTGAAAAAAGAGAAATAAAGAAAGTTACACACCACTGCCTGATAAACTGTTGTAACATAGGGGCGACCTCTTGCGGACATACTAAACCAAGGCGACCAATTGTTATGGCTATGTAACCGTGGTCACAAGACGAGAAGACGAGGAGCAAATATAAAGGGAAGAAAACAGAGAAAGACAACAAATCAACAAAACGTACATTCAATAATAATGATAATAATCAAATTAAAAACTTTGCTGTTATGTACAAAATACATGGTTGAGGATACAAAGTAAGCTGAAACAGTGAACTGTCCGAAATATTGATTCTTCGTTTTCAATTTAGTACGTAGATGAGATGAGACGTAGTACGACACAGCACAGGACAACAACCATGGGGAGAAAACAACACGGTCAAGATTGAAACTGGTCTTCGTCCTTCAGCTTGTTTACCTAGACTTGTAATACATCAGGTAGTCCAGCTATATTCCATGCCCCTTTACCACACGGCAATAAAGACCAGTTGCACACTTCTTTCATCGATAATCAGAATAATAACCATCAAATTTAGGTATTATTTAAAATTGAATGAAGTGACACAAACTGGCTTTAAGACAGAAAATGCATGCTGAACATTTGATCATGCAAGTTTTCGTCTAAATATTAAATGTTTTACAAGCTTGTCTCATGTTGTTTTCCCCAAATAACTATGTTGTACTTTAAATTGTTTGCATTTTTTCTTCAGATAAAATTAATATTGTGAAGATACCAATCACGATGAAATATCTAAAATAACAGCAGAAGGTGAAGTTAAAACATGTGATGTTATACAACTTACATATCACATTTCAAATGAAACCTACGAAAAGTCTCCATTATCTTCATTAATGCTGCAGAAAATCTTATAGGAAAGTTAACTATCACTCACAAAACTTGCGACATCACCATTGTTGTTAGTATGTGGTAAGTCTAGCCTGTGGTTTCATTCCAGGGAACGTGGTCACCACAACCCATGCAATATAGTGGGCTAAATACCAGTGATTGCACAAATTGTGGCCAAACACCATCAAAATCTGTACACAACAGTGCAGCACAACAATAGTCACACGTAGGATGGCTGCGCTTCAATCTACGTCATGTATACAAGAATTATCATAGGGATATCATTCAGAGGTATAAATAAGCACTGAAATGTTTACTATCATAGGCAAGGATACAGTCATCCAATTTAACATGTATATCTGTCTACAGCAACACAAGAACATCAATTTGACCAATCCGTAACATGTTCAGTGCAATGGGGAGTGAAACCAAAGGCTAAAGTACAACCGATACTAGACAGTGTCTGCTACTATTTGGGCAATTATAATGGTATAAATAATATTCATTATTGGGCAGAAACAATGAAAAAATATATTTAATCTCAATTTCAATACTCACTGGTTCGGCAATGGTCAACAAACAACATTATTTGACATCCTTTAAATTTTTAAATACTTTACATTTGCTGGAAGAAAGTCGAGACTGACAAAAGTGGGAACAAAAGTCCAGCTACAGTAAAATTTGTAATCAATTGCAGCTAATTCATGCTCACTTCTGGGGAGCACAGCAGTGACTACGACTACACGAGCTAGTTGAGGGAAAAAAATTGGTAGAAATATTGATCAATTTAGAAATAGTAATTTAACCGTAGATTTTGAAACATTTTTTCTCTCTTAACAGGTGGTATGGAATGTAACAATTTCCCATCTACTCCCTTTAAATAGTAGCAGGTGAGTCAGGGGAGACAACTGTGATATAATGTGTACTACCACGCCCTGTGCTATCAGTGAATCACTTCATTCTGCAATGGTGATGACACAAGTCTAACAAAAACCTGGCCGACAAGGGGAGACAACTCACCGGTATTCTCCAGAAGGGTCTTTGGTGTGTTGGAGCGGTTGATGATGTCCACGAGGTGTCCGAGGGCCAGCTGCACGTACGGCTGCATGTCAGCACCTGTACATTGAAATAACGTCATATGTAAGTTTATGTCATTCATTCAATTGAGCATATTTGCAGATCTATTTATCGCGATCGCGAACACCATTTATATCATTACAAAAATACCAAGTTTTATATCTGTAAATTATTATTTTTAAAATGTTTAATAAAAAGGTGTACACTATTCATATTTGTTAATCTTGCTTATTATTTTCTTTTTTTTTAAATTGGGGGTTTAGTCCCTACTTTCAAGATTCTTTCACTCATTCTGGTAATCATCAATGCCAGTCTACATTCTGGATATGGTATCAATAGATTGCCTGCAATATTAACATACCCATTTTTATTGATATCTCTCCAATGGCCCAGGTTGCATTGTTGCAAACTGATATAAACTCAGGATTTAGGTTGTTACCAAGAATTGGCATGAAGTCACCTGCAAACAAATTCAATTACTCAATGTAATAAACAATCCATAATCAATTCTTGTTTTGATTTTGATTTCCATGATTCTGATAGATCAGACAGTACGATATGTTGGAACATCATATTGTGTCAGATTTTAAAGGTCATCATATCCATCAGATTGCAGATGGAGAAAAAAACAGGACATTAAAGGCCCAATGGGTTTGTTTACATACTTCATGGTCAAACATATTTTTATCTGAAAGTTTGTACATTTGATGTGTCTTCACAAGTATATTGGGCAACTAGCTACATTTTCAGCATATCCCACTGGTTTTAATATTTTGTAACTTTTTAATATTTATAGCTACAAAGTAGATAAGTCATCGAGCTCCTTGGCAGTGCATGTGACTGAATTGCTGTTCAACATCGCTGCAAGAAGCTCCTCACAGCGAAGATATACGACATTTGCATTATTTGGTGTAGCGATATTCAAGGGATTTCCCTGTGCTGTAGATACATCGAAGGCATTTTTGCAAAAAACAAATGCGACAATACATAAGAGGATCATGCCGATCCTGAGATTGGAACCCGAGTTGCTGGATTGCGAGTCCAACGCTCTACTGATTGAGCCAAAGGGGTAACCCCAGCGGCCGAGACCAGTACGAGCATCTTGTATCACACCCGGCTACACTAATCAAAAGTAGTACCATCTTGAGGTACTACAAAATTAGTATTACTCCACATGATAAATGCTATTGAGTTTGTCGTAAGATAGATGATAATTATTTGCTTGCAATTCAAGAGATCAGGCAGTACGATATGGTTATATCATTCCGGTCAGATTTCAAATTGTCATCATATCTGTTGAATTGCAGCAGAATGGAGAAGACTTTCAGGACGTACGACCTACTGTGCATTCCAGGGAGCACTTACCTATACACGGTCGAACGTGCTGGAAACAGGCTTTAGTCAGGTCTCCAAGGAGAGCGAACGAACTCTGTCTGACCTCTGGCATCGGATCCTACATGAACATTATCAGGTACATTTAATTGTATGCAATGATTAGAAAGAAAAAGGATATTTTGTATTGTTGCCTGAACTAACATTTGTAGAAATTTAATCCATACATTGTACAGTAAATTTTTTTTAAATTGGGTTTAGAGTCTCTTTCAAGATTCTTTCACTTATATCACGACTTGTCAGTTTAGGGCAGGAGGATTATTTCACTTAGTCATTTCAAGTGTTACAAACGGATATGTCTATTTAGAGTTAAAGAAAACTATCCAAATACATTACATTTTGAATATTGATCTAAGTGTTAGATTTTAAAACATTTTTTTTAACTTTGGGTTTAGAGCTGCTTTCAAGATTCCTTCACTTATATCACGGCTAGTCAGTTTAACACTCTCCTTAGGGACAGGCACGGCTCTTTAGGGCATCTCCAGTTGCCTTCAGCATGGAGAGGGTTAGGGCAGGAGGAAACCCACAACATTTGTAGCAGTGTTAGAAAATAAGATATCAGTATTTGCCAATAAATCTATCAATCAAATCTTATTTAGTATAAAATCTGAAACCTCCAGAAGTGTAAGATAACTGTTGTTATACCACACCTGCATACACTGGAACAGCAGTTTGAGGATGTTGCTATTGGCAACCAGACTCTCGATGTGGTGCTCCAAGCCCTCTGCCAGTCCGCTCAGCAAGTCCAGCGCTACGATCATGAAGTCCTTGTCCGGGGGATCAAAGTGGTCGGGCGCCATGTTCTGTCACAAACAAGCAGACTCTTACTGTCCTGTGCTAACTGTGTGGAGATACTCACTATCAGGCAGCTTGTTTTTTAGTTGCAATAAGCCATTACCTTTCTTCTTGAATACAACTTTTAAACTAAAAAACAATACATCCAGGTTATTATCCTTTGTACTCTTTGAGTGACAAAAACACAGCGTTATACACCATTATTACAATGTTGTGTTAACATTATTACAATGTTGTGTCAACATTATTACAATGTTGTGTCAACATTATTACAATGTTGTGTCAACATTATTACAGCATTGTAATAACACTTTTTCTTCTTTTTTTAAATTGGGGTTTAGAGTCGCTTTCAAGATTCTTTCACTTATATCACGACTGGTCAATACAAACAGTACATTACTGCACACACAACTGGCAATGGAGGTCGGCTGATGGCGGACTGGACACTTACATAGTTCTGATTGAGAGTCTGCTCCACCAGAGACACGCATCTCCTGTAGACAGGTTCACAGTACGGCAGGAAGCCAGACTGTAAGGCTGTGGCCACGCTGGACAAACACTGGAAGAGAAATCGTTCAGTGCAACCATCAGGAAATGTGTGGTAACAGACACGTGGTAGCAGACACATGGTAACACAGATACGTGGTAACACAGACAAGTGGTAACACACACATGCCACAATGATGAGCTGCAGAAAAGACATCTCAAACATTGGCAAACCAAACAGTACGTTAAATATTGGCAAAACGCTTGTCACGAGAACCCAATCACGTTCTCGACCATTCATTCGTATTAAATGCACCCCAGTATTGTTCACAAACATTTTCACATAATTCTGTAGACTTCTTATCAAACTTTGGAATATTCCTTATTTTCTCGTTTCCAGCAAAACATTGATTGCATCTTGATCATTTCTTGGATCTTACAATTCATTACTAATAATTAACATTCTTGGATCTTACAATTCATTACTAATGATTAACAGAGGGCTCTGCCTATAAGCTCAGATGTACAAGGAACACCAGGCATAAGAACAAACCTCAAGAAGGGGGAAGAGATCTTTGTCCTCATCCTTTAGCATGTTCCACTTGGCGATCAGTGGCGGCATCAACAAGTTGACATACTCCTGCAACAAAAGAACCACCTTGAACAGTCCCAGAAATAGTATTGTGTAGGGTCGAGGTTCATAGGTTTCGTGAACAGTATCAGGAAGTAACGGTCTTCAAGAGAATCAGTAAGAGAGAGTTCATTTTTCATCATCACTGTCACACGATTGGGCGATCCCCATTACCAGGTACAAGGAGGAAGATGGTTCAACGTACCGGTTTGTTCAGATGATGTCCTACTGAGTCGGCAAGTGTTCCAATGGCATCATACAGAATCAGCAAGTTTTTATGCTGAAAGAAAGTGAAAGATGTGAGTTAATATCTAAGGACAAATGAACTATGTATGGAATAATCCGAATTGTTAGCAAAGAGAGTGATTATGGAGTTTAACAATCTTTCAATGAAAGGAAGATTTAGTTCTATTTGGCATGTCAATTGGGTTACAAAACATGAACTGAAATCAAAAGGTTGAAAGCCACAGATAAACTGCCGATGCTGCAACTGTACCTGATATTTGGAGAAAGCAAAGACCAGCGTTTCCAGGATGAAGCCCAGGTACGGCACGAGTTCAGTACACGCCTCTTCCTCCAGCGTGGCGAAGGCGGAGCAAGCAGCTTCCTGCACGCGCTTGTTTGCGTCCAGGACTCGTTTCAACAGCTGAAATACACCGCAGAATGGATTAACTCTTCATACAGCACCAAATTGGCATGGTCGGAAATCTTTCTATAATAATGGGAAATTGTTTTTGCAGTTGAAACAGCTGGGATCACAACCATGATCAACCCTGGATCACAACCAAGTTTACGAGATCTACCTTGGATCACATTCAGGTTTACACGATCTACCTCGGATCACATCCAGGTTTACAAGATCTACATCCAGGTCTACGAGATCGGCCTTGGATCACATCCAGGGTTACGAGATCTACCTTGGATCACATCCAGGTTTACAAGATCTATAATAACAAATACCAGCATTAATTGCTATTCACACAGAAATGCAAAAGCAGTCTCGTCCCAGATGTAACTACAACTCACCTCCTCCATCAGTGGTTTCAAGTAGTTTTCGTGAGGCTGTCCCACAACCCAGTGAGCGTATCGACTGAGTGTCCAGCACGTGATGGATCTAACCAGAGCTTTCTTGTCAGACAGGCAGCCAATGAGGTACGGGATGAGCTCGGGCAGGTGTGGGATCATGCCGTTCATGCAGCCCTCCGCGATAGCTCCCAGGACGAGGATCCCAGACTCCTTGATCTCCCAGTCGTTGTGGAACAGTGTCTCCTTCAGGATCGGCAGCAGAACAGGAAGAATGTCCTCGTGGAACACATTAGCGAGAACATCCAGTGCAGCAGCGGAACATTTTCCTGGAAGAGATGGCAGGAATACAGTATCTCCCGTTTCAGACTATTAAACTTAAGGTGGGATCCATATTTCTTTTGTATTTTAGTATGTTTTAGGGTACTGCGAAGACAAGACTGGACTCAAAAGATGCCCATTTGGGCATTGATAATGATTAATTAATAAGGGTTTAATAGCTTCCAGGCAAATAGAGGAAATAGGTACCCATTCTGGTTTGCAGATTTGCGTAGTGGAGAATTGAGGTCATAATACGATTACAGAAATATGCATCATTTTGCATCATCAAGTACACAACGATTATAATCATTCCTCAATCAATGCAGCGAGATTACTGTCCAATAAATAGAAAAGTGTGGATATATTTACTCAGATTCCAATCTGTGAGACTGTCATCGTCGTCGTAACCATCATCTGACCCTTCACCATCCTGAAAATAATGTACAGAGGATATAATCTGTAATAAATACATACAGGCAAAAAAAAACCTCATTTCACCGGGTGTTCTACGAAATACAAAAGTTTGTGAATACCTCGTCTCCCTCCTGATGCTTCTGGCTGTGTGTCTTTGACTTGTGGAAGCGAGGCTTTATGTCAGATTCCTTGTCTGGAATCATTTCATCTTCCTCCACATCCCCCTGAAGAAGAACATGCAAGTTTCAGTCAACTCCCTAAAACAAGCTACACCATCAGTTGCAACAGCTAGTCAAGAATGCTTACAAGAGTACATATATAAATAGAAAATACAAAACGGACTTGATTATGATATCATTTTTATGAAAAGAGGGAATGGTTTTGGTGTCTTATGAGCAAAAGCATGCAAATGACCAGCTAATAACTGTATTGCGTTACTAAGGCTAGATCGCTCGAAGCATATTTCATTGCGTATTCACAAATACATATTCCCCTTGATTATATTTATATTTATATAAAATCGGAAAAGTTAGATAACTCAGAACAGTTATGACATGGGCGATACCTATCTGTGTGCAATAACACTGATTAATGAATGCATTGATGCTTTACCTTGCAGTGGGAATATTTCACCTGATCAGTGATCACATTTTAGTCATCTCCATGCTGGATTAATCTCACACACTTCTGTGCATTTGAACAGTTAAAACCTGATGTACAGCCTACCTTCAGCAGTAAGATGTCGATTTCAGAGTACTTCATGCCCTTCACCAGAATGGGAACCAGCTTCTCAATGTGTGGAGTGAGGACTTCCTTACAGATGGGCTGCTCAGCCAGAGACAGCCAGAACTCACACGCCTCTAGAGCAACGTTGTCATCGCTGTCCTGTGTCCGCATCATCATATACTGCAACAACAACATGAACATTTAGTACAACTAGCATCCAAGGTCTCGGTGGACCGTCAACTCGGAAATAAAACACACAATTTTGTATTAATATGTGACTGTTATTTGTTAAATCTTGTCAGTTTATGCCCCTCTGTGAACCCATAAGTATTGACATTCTGCTTGTACCATGACTACCTCAGAAACGTGTATTTTCAAGATTTTTCCACTTATATCACGGCTTGTCAGTTTAGGGCAAGAGGAAACCTGCAACATTCGTAGCGCTGAATGTTGCAGTAAACCTGTGAGCACCGGCTGGTACTGACAAACAAGGATAACTACATTGCCACAGTACAGACAGCGCGACATCCATATCGCGACAGAAAGGTAACTTCACAAACATTGATGCTGGGTTCCTGGGGCAGGATATGAACCTGTAAACTCTGGCTTCCAAGTCTAATATTTTACCATTGCACTACCCCCCCCCCCCAATAACTTCTGGAATATTAGTGCCGGGAAGCCCTGGGTCCTCCAACTCCTCTGTCTGGTTATCAACTGCACTACGGCTGCTTCGAGTTTTACATTATTTAATCCATGCATAAAACTTTTCATCATTAAAAAATCCTATCTATTTCTTCCAGCTGTGTACTGTTAGTTCTCCCGAGCAATGACAAACAGCTGTCTACTCACCTCTATGATGTTGTTGATGTGAGGCATCAGTCTGTCCATCCTGACCTCCACTAACATGACCAGCGCACGACAAACGTTCTTACGAACTTCCTGATCCTCATCAGTTGCCAGGAAAAACAGGTTCTGCAACATTTCACGATTTGCCATTTTATACAAAACTGGGACAAGTAAATTTAAGTGAGTAAATTTATGGAGTTTAACATCGCTGCGGGAATCTTTCACCCATTTGCGACTAAATTTAAGTACTTGATCCAAATTAATTCATAGACACAACAAAAGCAATAGGTATTTGATCAATAAGTTGGGACAGTTAATCAAGTTAAAAACTTGTTGTACAAAGGTTAGACAACCAGGATGCAACTGACCTCTATGAAAGTGTCTATGTGAAGCATCAGAGCCTGGGTTCGACCAATGATGAACTGATTGACACAGGCAATGGCATGAGACCTGTAAAACGTCAAACATGTAGAATTAAAAACAAAAAACATGGCCTCAATATAATAATTATATTTTACAAAAACAATGCAAGATTAATTTAGTTTGGAAAGATTTGTACGTAAATGTCATCAATTTTGCACTGATATGCCAAGGTGCATAGTTTGCAGGCTTGAAGTTATAATTATTTAATTAGTTTGGCAAGATTTGTATGAAAAGAGTAGTGTCAATAATTTTGCACATCACTTAAAATAGTCAGTTAATGGTTGAACATTTTTAGTAAAACACGAGTTGTAAAATCTTTGAACAGAGGGCTAACAACAAGCTACCTGATCTTGGGACTCTGGTGTCGGAAGAACTGTAGGAACTTAGGAATGAGAACATTGAGTGGGCGGTCGACAGCATCACTGTCCAGGGCTTCAGCAGAATCTTCACATATCTTCTGGAGGGCGCCGAATGACCCCTGAAAAACAATGCAAATATTTGCTGGTGAGAACACTCCTTGATAAAACTACGACTTACAACTGGTCTTCTTCCTTCACCAAACACTAAAATAGCAAAGCAGGTGACTGCAAGTGATAACAAGTAATTGCATTCGTCACTACAAGAACTTTGTTGCGTAAAAAATAATATGGTTGAGTTTGGTTTGATATCTGCTTTCATTTAAGATTATTTGTCAGTTTGTAGCACAGATCATAGGATAAACCTGTGAGCACCAGCTGTTACTTCGAACCATTCAACGACAGGGCATCATATCATGAATGCATCAGAAAGTTAATTAATAATAATTACACTGATGCTGAATCTGGTGGGAAGGTTTGATACAAGGAGCACCAAGTTCAACCACCTTCCATTTAGTATTGTATTAATAATTAATAATTAATACACCACCAATGCATATTGCATGTCGTATAGTTTCCCCCACAACAAAAGCGTGACCAGGCGTTAAAGTATCTTGATAAAAAGATGTGAAAAGTATCTTGACAAAAAGATGTGAAAAGTATGAATTAATTCAGACCAATATGACAAAATGGTGTGCAATACCCTACAGATTCACATGAAACACAACACTTCCTGTAATTACACTTTAACCCCCTCCCTGCTGGATTAGGCAGACACAAGATAGGTCGTTGCCTCCAGCATGGAAAGGGTGAACCTATATTTTACAACGTTCGTTGACGGGGAAAAAAACAAGTCAGCATTACAGGTGCACTTTGTGCCACTAGCTTTCTGACACGAATGAATGCTGAGGGCGCAGTACAATAAAGTACACATGTCTCACTAACTGAATCAACTAAACATAAATTATCAATATTTTAACAAAAACATGTGCAAGAATCTGTAGTCCAATCATGCAGCGTGTAAAGTGGAATTTAGATGGGCTATACTTCACAAGTACCTATCAATCATTCATGCTTGAAAGTGGCAGAGCCGTTGGTCTGAAAAATCAATATGTCCCCAGAGTAATAAGTTGGCTAGCAATCATGATACAGAGCTACCATAATGCTGGACTACTACAATTAGCTTGTAGTGATCCTGACAGTCTTGATAAGCATTGATTGCCTTTTTATCATTTGTATCAATGAAAATATTATGTATATTTCATGTGTGTGGGTGTGTGTGTGTGTGTGGGGGGGGGTGGGGGGGGGTGGAGAAGAGACACAAGGTCAATGACAGGTGGAGGTCAACCAGAGAATGGAAAACATTTATTCTGAATTATTAATTACTGTAATTGTCTTAATAATTCGAACCCTCTAATAGTTCAAAAACTGAGTTACACACAAATTCCGACCCTAAAAATACGAACATGACCAATTTATTTAATTCACAATTATTTTATTTTAAGAATTAAAATGAGATAAAGCAACCAGGGCTTTTGACAATTTATTCTAATAAGGAAAGTTTTAAGGAGTAATAAAATCTGTCATTAAATGAGGGAGTTATTGTTTAGATGTTAACCATTAAGATAGAACACCTGATTAGTCTGAACACTTATCTCACAGGTAACACGAGGACCTCACATCACAGATAACACTTCAAGGACCTCGGATAACTAGGGCTGCATACCATTTGGATTTGTACAATACCTTGGTAACGATACTGATACTTAACAATATGGACAAAATTACATCTAATACTGGATGCATTTCATGCAATTTATTTTCCATTTAACCCTCTCCATGCTGGAGGTAACCGAGATGTCCTAAAAGCAGTAGCCGAGCTTAATCCAGCAGGGAGAGGGTTAAACATGTTATTAAATCAGTTTTATATACTAGACACGGGTGTACACTGAATAAAAAATTTTAAATACATCGTTATGGCTCGAAATGAGGGATTGGTAGTTCAAAACAGTAAAATAATAATCAGAAAATCCATGACACATGATCATGGAAAGCAATGGCTGTGGTGACAGTTATTTGAAACTTGACTAGGTACTACCCCAATCTTTTTAATAAAAAGCATATTATGCTTCCCGACAAATGAGAATAATATAATTTTGACGGTCTGTGTTCAGCTGATTTTGTCAGCACGCAGAACAACATCAAGTCATCTCCCCATATCACAACAAAATGGGGGCGAGTGATTTATTGTTTTACGTCACAGCAGGAATTTTTCACCCATACGTGGCGATACAACAAAATGGCTGCGCCCGTGATCATGAATGAGTAAACACGTCCGGCTTCCCAGTGGTTTTCTTTCATTTAATCAAATGGAACCATTGAGAATCCGGACGAAATGGACAGTTTACGGACATCCTTTACATTGGGTTGTCATATTCATGGTCTAGTTCTGCATCTTTCTACTATTATTTTAACACCATGGCATCGAAAAGAGTGCCGAAAAGTGTTCGGTCATTGCAGTTCTATGAATGCAGACTTTTTTTTCTTCAGTATAACAAGTACTGGTAGACAGCCCTACAGATAGCATGGACTTGTACCTCACAGATACTGTAATCTTCTGAATCCAAGCACTGGCAGAGTGTGGGCAACAGGTCCTGCCAATTGCGCAACTCTCCCTTGGCCACGATGGTGGTGACCAGGATCCCTATGGTGGCCCTGATCAGTGGGGAGGGGTCTCCAATATTGTTCAGACATTCCTGTTTAATGAAGGTCGTCACCTCTGGAGGAAACTTTTCAAAATGAGCTCGGACATTGTTCTTCAAGATGAGGCCACTCAGCGACCTTGTAGGATCATCTAAAAAGATTTTTTAAAGTGTATTATTACAGGAACTTGCAATGTAAATACTGGCACACACATTAATATTTGTCTTAAATAAAATTGAATTGCAAACAAATGATTAGACTCGGATGTAGCATTATATAATTGGAAGCACAAAATCCTCTCTAAGGAAATGGAGTAACGTTCAATCCAATTTTAGGGTAAAAAACTTCTATATACATGTATATTGTTTAGTTATTAATCAAGAAAATGTGTACTTACCTTCCGTTTTCAACTTTGTGAGAACAAATATAAGGTAATTGTTGAAGTCAGGATACCTATTAAGTTCTTCCAATTTCTGTCAATCAATTAAGGTAAATTGTAATATCTGTGACGTAACTCATTATTATATGAAAACCAACATTATGATAACATTTTAATAACAGAATTAAATCGAGGTTAGCATGCAAGGCAAGACTTCAGAATATACAGTGAAAAACATATTTTTGCTTGAATTTGAGTTTAGAGCCACTTTCAAGATTCTTTAACTTATATTACGTCATCAGTTTTATCATCATATTCATTAAATTTGATTATTTGTCTCATTTATCACTGCATATAAACGACCTCAAACATAAATTAAATTGTCAAAAACGACAGCAAAAAGGTGTCTCATTTGGTGATGTACAAAAATCTCTCGCCAAAAATCTGTGCACGGATTCAGCTAGTTTCAGCTGCCCTAAAATATAGGCCAATAGTGCTTCAGTGTATTTAAAGAACACACTCTTTGGAATAGAATACCCAGGAGACAAGTATTATCAACAGGCGAACAAGTGAAACAAGCCTTTTACCTACAGGACAAGTAGTTTCATGTCAAACAGAACAAGTTCGTAAAAAGGTTAATGTAGAGGACTGAATAAAGATGTAATGAATGACAATTTGTATGTTTAACCGATACTTGCATTGCCATTATGTTGAATGCATTTTCGATATAGGGTCAAATCTTTGGGCACTTTAGGCTAGGAAACAGAGTGATTCTAGAGTTAACATTGCTGCAGGACGATAACCGATGCCATTTTTTAAAGGCGATATCAATTATATTGCATAAGTAAAACATATAGATTAGGCTAGGCCCAACTATCAGTTTTAATGACATGGTATATTTGTCATAGTTTAGTTTGCTAAACATATTTCAGTTACTATCATTATCTCTTTACTTCCACTTTTTTTCTCGGCAAAACAAAGAGTGTTAGATATTGTAAAACCAGTATTAACATGATAAATATATGCACACATAACAAAACATGAAGATCATCGACAAAATATCTGATAACAGACGATTAATAAATATGAGAAATACGGTTTTCGAGGAATTTACTGTGATTTATTCGGCGCAAATTCAAGCACGTGGTATATTTTAGATACGACAAAAAAACATTCATTCACTGGTTTATAAACATTTACAACATGACAGAATACGACAGAACAATATTAAGAGGATACTTGTTGAACGGCTCGTTGCGTGGCTGTGTCTGGAGATTGTGATTCCTTCAACAGCTGTAGAATTTGCCGAAGACCACTTTCCTCCGGCTGCCACGCCATCTTGGATTATGCGAACGCGGCGGAGTGATATGAAATAAGCCTTATTTTCCTTCCCAAACAGTAGTTATCTCCCTTTGTATATT
>JAUTBT010026731.1:7636-19705 GCA_032361225.1 Lepetodrilus schrolli
GGTTTTTAGTGCTGTTGATAAGCTTAAAAATGCCCCCCCCCCCCCCCCCACACACACACACACACACGCACACACTAAGTCTCAACCAAGAATAGCAACCACTGTGGTACAAACGTCACACAGCATGAAACCTACAGAAGTCTGATATATAGCTACAAATAGTAGTGCAATATGTTACTGTACTGAGAAAAATGGGGAATAATAACACAGTGTAATGTAATTTACAAAGATTTTTATCTCTTGGCTAGAATAATTCTAATAGAATTTTAATGCAATTAGTTGTATTGTTTTTGTATTTGCAAAGCTTCTCCCAACAACCGAGACATGGCCTAGTCTAAGTGCACTCACAGTTTCCATCAAGTTGCGATTCGTACTCTTGAAATGGGATCAAGGTTCATATGCTACCTGTCAACTCGTTACCTCCCCCTCCCCAAAACATCTCTCCACAGGTGTAATGGGCGAGGCAAGCTGCACACGTCAGTCTATGCCCACAGATTCTAATTGAAACGAACTAAATTGTTTGAAAGACCCTATAATGTCTTCATATGTTCTTTCAAGAGTCTTCAAAAGTTGTAGTCAAGGTCAAAGTATGAAAAAAAAAAGGGAGACAATTTTTCTGCCATCTGTTTTTCAGATTTTTCTTGTTTCCTGCCAAAACTTCACGTTGCTGTGAAATAACTGAGTGAAGATAAGTGAACTTGGAGCACTGTGTGTTTAATTGTTTGAAATAATTTCTGAAATACAATTTAAAAACATATTAATGTCAGCATTTTTATTTTATATTTTATTATTTTAAATTGGGGTTTAGAGTCACTTTCAATATTCTTTTACTTATATCACGACTTGTCAGTTTAGAGCAGGAGGAAACCTGCAACATTCGTAGTGCTGAATGTTGCAGAAAATCTACGAGCACCGGCTGGTACTGACAAGGCCAAGGATGATAACTGCATTGCCACTCTACAGACATCACATCCTATCAATATCGCGTCAGAAAGGTAACTTTCGCGAACATTGATGCCGGGCCCCCGGGGCGGGATTGAAGTAAACCTGCGAGCACTGGCTGGTACTGACAGACCATAACATATTTCACTCACAGACTAGTCAAAAGGAGTTACATATACTCAACAAAATAAAATAAGGGCCAGCAGATATTTTGTAGGGAAGCTTTCTCCCAAATTCAGGAACTCGGCCAGATAAATTTAGCACCATTTTTATTCCAATGCATCTGCAAGTTCTTGAAGAGTGACAAGAGCCTGTTGATGTTTGCAAATTCTTAGTTGTTAAAATAATATAAAGCTACATTTATATGTTTAAAAATGCTACTTGCCTGTAAATAATGTTGCTGAGTATAATAAAGTACACATTGATTGTGAATGCTAGGTGCTGGTACACATATATGTCTATGCACTAGCACCGAGGTCCAATGTTAAACATATCCTAAAGGATACCAGTTGTCAAAACATAATGGTTATAATTATTCAGCTAGTAAGTTTTCTAGGTAAGTTCCATCGGTGTTGCCATACACCAGGGATACCGAGCACAAGCAGGAACAAGTATGACAGTTTGATAAACAGTTTCCAATCACGTCACGAGACTTCCTGAGAATCTGTCTCATAGTTGTATACAGCTAGAGAGAGAATGCTTTACTTGATCAAGTTAAGCAAACAAGCAGCACAGGGGCAGAGCATTCCTGACATTACCTCGCCCTTCAAGGGCATCCTGGTGGCGTTATGTGATTAACCCGAGTCCATCTACGGACACAACGTCAGGAGGTAATTACGTTACAGATATCAGTGACGGTCAGTGAGACTGGAGTCTCAAGCCACTTTCCTTGTATGGAGGCCACACACTAGTGACTCGCTCATTAGGGTCGGAGTCCTATTGTAAACACTGTGTTGTTTTACAGTCATTTGGGTCAGTTGTAAAGCCAAAACATTAGACAAGGTGAGCTTGTTCCACTTTGAATGTACGATAAATAGTTATTTACATAATTCTCATTGTACTAACAGTTCTAATGCAATTTTGCATATTCCTATATAAATTATTGTTAATTCCTTAATTCAAAAAGAATTTAAACCATTAGTTTCAATATTGATTATCAAATAACCATAATAATAGAAAGTGCTGAAAATAATGTTTCGTTTCTACTCATATGCTACTTTTATCTTTTGGCAATTGCAAAAAGTAAATATTTTCCATAATGATATTCTGGGGCTGCCAACGTCTTGGCAAGTTTTAATATAATAAATCTAGGCAGATGATTGAGTAAAGCGGTAAGAGACACGACTAAACACTCACAGTCCTGGGGCCGTTTACCAGGTGATGTCTTGCTGGTGGGTGAGCCGATTTCCTCCAGATCCTCGTCGCTGTCTGTCGTCTTCTTACGTGTGCCTATAACAGACAACAGTGGGATCCAACAAATTGGCCACAACAGAACATATACACATGTACTAGTGTATGAAAATAATAGCTGCTGATAGAGCAATTGAGAGCAATTCTGAGTGATCTGAGTAAATAAATCATGCATAAATAATGCAATATATGAAAAATAAGAGATAATTAATATATTTGAGTTAAGACTTTGATGTTGAAAACTATATAATTTTACTATATGGGATATATTTTATCTTAATACATCTATATAGGTTGCGAAATGCCAACGGTACGAGACAGTGGATATTTGAAAGCACAACAAGAATTCATTTCGCTGAAGTTTTATTGTTTGTCAAAATGCCAGTTTGTGCTGAAAAATCACTCAAATTGTGTCGGGTGGAAGCATGCTGATACTCCCGGACAGCAATCATTCCAATAGCTGGGTAGTACAACAAGGAACATTATCCAGCAGCATTCTGCAGAACCAATACGCTACGTAAACATTGGCAGACCAGACAGAATAAACAGATATAAATACTGTCTGTGTACAGAGCAAGAGGCGATATTAATGTACATATTACGAGACATAGTCTGGGTTTACAGAAATAGGCTGAATGGATGTATGCATATATACAGAGTTATGAACAGTCTGGGATTAATGCCAGGATTCTGATGAGTCACAGGAGTGCCAGAGGTCAGCGCGGACACCTGTTCTAGTATTGGTGCAAGACACTCCCAATATCAAGTGTTGGTATTAGTTGGAATTAAAGTTGTACTGAATGACACGGGGGCTGTGTAACTCACTCTTGTCCTGAAACAGAGTTCTGAACGAGTTCCTTGTGTGACGCATGAGTCCGGATGGACCACAACTTTGGGCATCCTTAAAATCTACACACAGTAACGCAGAGAATTGTCAACCTAGCACTTTAATATCTGGCCTTGGCAAGGTCACATTATGGACTGAAATGAATAATCAGGTCGGTCAACTGTTGAAATTGTTAAATCATTGGATCATAACATAAAGGTAATATGATGGAGTCAGATTTTGGTTTCAAGCCATTGTCTCAGAGCAGGGCCAACTCGTCAAGAATCTTAGACTAATGCAGTAATGTTGGCATGAAAAACCATGTAGACAGCTGGGGAATAATGCTACCAATACCAACACACAAGGCATCATACAGTGTTGCATGAACAAAAATTATCGAAACACAAAGCTCGATGTATAGGATACGACAGGATGCAAAACCCACCAGGTTTGACATTTACCGACAGCAAACAGGAAGTCAGTTGGTAGTGGAGCAAGAACAGAAACAAGCAGTGTGAATGTCTCACCTCCCATCATGTTCTTGATGCCTTTCTTCACCTTGTGGAGGGTGCTGTACTGCGTCCCAGAAGAGTTCTCTCCCCCTGATTTCACTGACTCCACCACTTGCTGGTCACGCTTGTCGCGGCCACGTGACACCGCCTGCTCGATCTGCTGCAGTTTATCGGGGGACAGAGGGAACGATGTTGTGACTGTGTCGGCGGAGTGGATGGGAGATAAATCCTGGGGAACAAACACAGAGGTCAGAGGTCAATGCAAACTTAAAGATTTCAAAATGCAGATATATTTCATCTATGGAAGTAATTGTAAAAGTAAATACGATCAATCAGGAATAATTCACGGTGGATAATAACAGTATTGCCAGAACAAGATCCTTGACAGCCACTGTTCCTGGTTGATAGGCTCGCCGCATCCTCAAACCCCAGCAGTACTTAATTCTGTTCAGGACTCACTTCATCTGGTACCTCTGGCACACATCTAGAGGGAAACTTGCGCAAACAGCCAACCAATGAAATCATTTTCTCCAATGAATTTGGTGTCAAAATCTATCCAATGAAATAGATTTTATCATTGTTCTATTTATAGCTCCTAAACTGTTTGTGCAGGTTTCTCTCTAATGTGTGCCAGGAGTACCACATGAACTGATTCCTGAACAGAATTAAGTACTGCTTGTGTGGATGGTTTGGCCGATACCTGTACAAAACATTAGAAGTGGTTACTAGTTCGTGAAGTGTTAGCACATATTAGTCATATTTATTATATGAATACAATATCCAATAATAGATGTACATATCAAAGGCAAACAGATGACAGCATAACAAACATTGAAAACAAAAATACACAGATTTCCAAATACATACATATGGAAATTAATAAACAACACCCATATTTGCTCAGACTGAGCAACTTTAATGATCTGTTGCATGATGCAATGTTCCAGCAAACACGTAGATTACACCAGGCAAGTCGTGCTCCTTTGTGAGCTGGAGACAGTTTTATGGGTCTTCTGGCTCTGTATCCTGCCGCTTTCAGCCGATTCCTGGCTCTTCATGGTAACCACTGTTGTTTTAAAGATGTGCTCGAGTCCCATGAACGGTGCCTAACAAGTCTGAACAATGCTCTATCCTCTCTTATTGTTGTCTTACGGGGTCTGCCAGGTCTTGGACTATCTTTAACATCATTGGAAGCCATGTTTTTATTCAACAGTCTTGAAATGATGGAAATATTGCGCCCAAGTTGACGTCCAATTTGTCTGAGGGACATTCCTGCATTTCTCATGCCAATAATTTGCCACATTGTAGCATCTGACAATTTATGACATACCATGACAATTATGGTACTGAATATTCAATGCAAATTTACAGGTGAGAGTGTGACATGAAATCATTACAAACTTCATTTCAACACTGTGGAGGGAATAACATGTCACGTGCATTGTTCGTCGTTACACATGAATTGAACATCTCCACGAAAGTCATGCTATTCAGCAAGATGCCACATGTCAATAAATAATTCAGGAAAATGCTCTGTTTTCTTAATTCACAGAATTATAGGTCGATGAATTGGGTGTTGCTTAATTAATTTCCATGTGTATATAAATAAAGAACTATTGTCTAAAAGCTCTATATAATAAGCACATGAACACACGTGGAATCAAACTATCTAAAGCCAAAACGGTGATACCACATAGGAGGCATAGGAGGCATTGGAAATTGATATTCCACTTGTTCTTATCTGACAGCAAGAAGCCCAGCATACATACAAACCAGACAAAATATTATTATATTTTATGTTCACCTGGAGTCATGTTTTGGTTTACCCAAAACAGACGTAGTGGATCTGGTCCCGATACACTCGGATAAATACCCAGCAGTCAGGAGATGACATTGAGTACAAGCCGTGGAGGATGTCATATCACAGATAGTGTCTGTGGGTACTGGCATGAGGTACATGTAACTGTGGATTGCTCATACAAGCACACAGTAGTTAGTGGGAGTAACAAGGAAATGGACTTTCACATGGGAAGAAACACAGGAACCGTGTGTCAGACTAAACACTACAACGGGTCGTCCAAAAGGCAGGGTGTCGGGAGAGAGGGATTGCTATTGTACAGTTAGTGGTTTACGTACAACCTCAGTAATTGGACAATCATGTTTTTACTAATTTACAGAGTTTTAACAATATGTTATGACATCAATGGTGGTGTTGTGACAGGTGGCCTCAGACTACAATTATTCATTTCCTGGTTGACCAACTTGTGGAAGTGACGTCAGAGAATATAGTCATCTGTTAGATGGGCTGTGTGCTGCTTGCAGGTGATGTTTGTGCCCATTTTTTCAGGTGAAATGACAGATGAGACTACATAGTATCTGTAGGAAAGCTTCATTTGGCCCATGTTTGCATAAAAGTGTGCTCTGGCCCTGTCGGCGGATGTGATATGTTGAGCCACCATGAGTGCAAAATGTTCGACAGCAACCTTGACATTGTTTACCCTAGCAACATCTGGAAATTGAATAGGTTGACCCCCCCCCCCCCCTAAAAATTTCAGCAAATGTGCATCAGGGCACTATAGAACATGGCAGAAAAATTTAAAAAATATTGTATGCACCATATATTTACTATGATTTTGTCTGTACTGCTAAATAGTGATAAACAAAGAAGGAAGTTAATTGTGGTCTGAGGCCACATGAGTGCTAGATTTACATCGTGTACTATGTTCATGATGTCACATATAATGCCCATATTTGGTAGATTATGCCTAATATGACCTAAGGCAAAACCTTGAATGCTCGCGAAGACAGTCACATTGTACTATTTATTATGGCTATCAGCTGTTATGACATGCACTTAGCATACATATTTGTACCTCCAAATATATTTTCAGGTTATGTAAAATTCCATTGCAGTTTACATTACATGGCTAATCAATAATACTGTAATATCTCAATTTTCTATAGTCTAATAGATTAAGGGGGATAACTTTAATTATTGAACACGATCAACACAACCTTTCACAATTACTGGTACCAATAATATTAATATTAAAAAATATTAAAATATGAAAATATTGAAAACCAGTGGGATATGCGGCAAACGTAGCTAGTTACCAAATATACTTGTGTAGACTCATAAAATGTACATACTTTCATGTAAAAATACATTTGAATATAAAATATGTAAACAAATCCGTGATTGTATGCCTTTAACGTCTCCATATGACATGTTCATTTAAGAGCAGCTGATAAGACAATATCAGTCGAGTTGAATATTATATATTAGTGTCGGACTAATTGGCGACGATTTTGTTTTGTGGCTAATTATTATCTCCCCCACCTAGATATTATCCTGGGTGAGGAACGGATGACTCCAGATCTTACTCTACACATTTTAATGTCTGAAACAGCTAGCACTGACCGATGATTACTGACTAATATTACTTAAATAGTTCTATTGGATAATAATAGTTTATTTTATTTAGATACCTGAGCACTTTAACTACACTATGCATTTTTTTTCAGCTATTATGGAATACTCCCAATATATACATGATATAATCAAGAATATTGTTTAGCGACAGAGAGAGAGAGAGAGAGAGAGAGAGAGAGAGAGAGAGAGAGAGAGAGAGAGAGAGAGAGAGAGAGAGAGAGAGAGAGGAGGGAGAGGGAGAGAGTGCACATGTTGATTTGGATTTATAAACAGCATGAACAGGGTGTATAACTCAACTTGGTAAATATAATATCTATGCCTGTATGGTTGCTCTTGTCAACTTGTAAGAAGTTGTGGGTGTTTTTTCATTAGAAATCTTATCCATGTTTCATTCATATACATGTCTATTACTTTTCTTATATTCCAAGCCTTGCATCACAATATCATATTGTCACAAATCATTCTCACTGACTAATAATCTACATCAGGAGCTGTCCCAATTAAATCTGTCCCAATTAAATCTATACAGGTCCTAAACGGTTCCATAAAACAGACCCGACACAGACCTATGCTGGACTACCTCGGACTTGAGTGCATAGGTGGTCCTCTCCAAGGTCTACGCGAATAGTCTATATTTAGAACAGCACTGTTGGGGAAAGACCTCCATTGGGAAAGACAGTGACCAGCTGTAGAATTCACTTTTATAAGCAACCAACGAACAGTGGTGAGGATACAATGAACAGTGTAACATAAATTTATCACAATATCAATATCAGTTCAAGCTTTAAACTCCATATTTTCCTACTTTTCAATTAACAACTATTGGATTATTATTAATTTAACGATAATGAACAATGCTGAGAGACACTAATGCTGAAAAATAAATCTGGCACAATATCAATCAATAGCAGTTAAAGCTTTCAACTCCAAATTAGATATTAGCCAACGAACACTAATGTTGTAAAATAAATCTGTCTAGTATCAGTTTCAACAGTGATAAGCAGTGACCAGCCTTTGGGAAGAGCAAATGACTTACCTACAATATTTATGTTTTGTTATTGTCAATTTTTCAAAGTAATATCGCAGTTACCCTCTATTAAATAAGTTTGGCATAGATTTCAAGACTGACTGCGATGTTTCGGTAAATTTGATTTTCCAACTGGTAGCAGTCTGTTTACACCTAGCATCGTTTCTGAATCCCGGTACCCAGTGGAAATCACTGAGTACCGGGATGGTGTTTCTGTTGCTCAAGACCTAACCAGTCTACGGGTATCCGAAGCAAGTACAATTTCACATGGCTTGCGCAAATCGTTCGCCTATCAGGAAACTGGTACCCAGGAAACTGTTAATTCCGTTTGGAGAAGAATTTTCAACTCCAAGGACTATATCGTTTTGTTTACATTTTTCACTGGAATCCATTTCGACCCTCGTATAACACGCGTTATCTATAGTGCGAGCTCGCACGTCCCTGCGGGATTTTGGTTTCGCTCGCTATAAGTTAAAACAAAAATATATTCAAGTAATCGACAAACACAAACAACTGGTACAATCAAATTGATCAAAAAAATCATTGTACAATGAACTGACGAAAGTGTCAGTTGGCATTGTGGTTCACAGCGGGTTCAGTAGTGCCAGAAGGTGTTCTCTTCAATGCAGTGATGATAACACTGTTTTCGTCACTGCAGTGACGATATCACTTTTCGCAAAGTGAGAAATCTCAGTTTTTCACTGTTAAGTATATAATAAATGGTGTTTTAAAATTTGCAGGTGTTATTGAAATTCAGCAATGGAAAATTTCATTTTAACCCGAACCGCTTGCGGATACGGCATATACAATCATTATGTATTATTTAACCAACTATAGACTGATAGGCTATAGGCAAACTATACATCAGATGCAGCAGCGGAATGTCAAAATATAGTTCCAGCTGACTGGGAGCCAATGACATTAATTATTTAAGCCTGAATCGCATCGACTGTGTGGCATACTTTGCACGAATGTTTCTCTCACCACGAATGTTTCATAAAAGCATGTTTTATACAGTCATTGATGTATGTCAAGCAGACAATGGGGGAATGCATAATCGTTTCAGAGGATGGGTATAGACTTGTATGTAGGTAGGCGTAATGCATTATAATAATCCAGTGTGCAATGAGTATATAAGCATCAGGTGTCGGGTAACAGCTCAAGGTTGTCTGTTAGCTAAGCTGACAATATGCACGGGATTCTGGGTGGCGTTCTCGCAGTCTGTATCGTTGTAGTAGTAATGCCATCAACGTCCTCTGCGACAGTGTAAGTACATTAAATACTAGAATTTTACTTCTGTATAGTCATATACATTAATATTTTAACTATGTTATTTATATGTATGTTGAATGTCAATGTAGACATAGACAAACTAGTGACATATTGATAGTTTTAATATATAACATATGTAATTGCGTATTGCTATGAATAGCATTCTATATAATGAAAATTAAATTGAGGCATGGTTTAATATCATCTGAAACTAATAGCAAAAATTCAGGTACATATCAACACGAATTTGAGATTCTATTCATCACATATTTGTAGAAACTGTCGTAATATCGATGTTAATCATAAACACTATATAGGCAAATGTCATGTAAACTAGATTAAATCACGCAGACAAAACATAGTGCCATATAAATGGGTACATATTAATAACTGTGCTTGCATACTGTAATTGAAGAAATATTTTAACTTTATATTCGATACATTTAGTCACAAGGAGAAGCTCTAAAAGATGTCAACAACAACAATGTTGACAACGTCTATGAATACAATTATACAATATGCCATATGGTGATTAGTCTATTTTGTTATTTCACTAGTGAACATTTTTATATTAATTTTATTTCACTCCCAGACTGTATATAGTGTAATAGGAATAACTATTACAGTGATATGTGATGTAATATAATCTAATGACCTCAACGGAACTAATCTAATTACTTAATGGACACGGCAATAATGATTTCGGCCAATCCGTTCAAATGGGAAATTAATGAGTGTTTTGCGTCAACTTGAGCATATGCAAAGCATGTGTAGTAGGAAATTGAACTGTGCAAATTAGCAAGGTGAGTGGATACTAGCCAAATATAGGTGTAAATAAGGCTTGGATTACGGTTCTTGTCTAACAACATCTTGGATCCAGACTCTTGAACAGGATTGCCCGTTTACATAACATCGATAGATATGTGTGTTAAAACCAACATTTCCAACCAACGAATATATTTTGATATAGTAGCATCTATAAATAGTAGTATGACGTCAGACGTCATGACGTCACACACGGTCAGAGCTCCCTTATTTGCATAGTTATTAGTCATTAGCATGGTACAATTTTAATAAATACTATGTTATTTTACATATTTGCACATAATATATGGCAAAATTAGGAATATGTTTAGAAAAAAACCCGGTAAAAACAGTGTAAATAATGTGCATATTCAACTTTCCATTAGATGATATCTAAAGACACTCGGTTAATAATCTCTCTATCTATCTTACGTAATCTGGCAAAATAAATCACGTGCAAGAGTCCATGCGGCATCCATGCTGCTGTTATGCATATCTATCGAACAAAAGCTCGAGGTATCCAACGCAGGTCATCCTCGCACCCAAATAGTACGTAATTCCGTTCCTACGTACGTACAACATAAAATTAGATAGGAGCGGAATTAAGTACCCCTGTGGCGCGAGGATGAACATACGTCTACATGTTTAAGAACCGCATCTCTCTACTTGACTCGTACCCACCGGCCATACTAATTTACCGTTTTTCTCCCTTAAAAAAAATCGCAGTTCAGTTTCCCACTACACATGCTTTCTATATGCTCGCCTAGACATAACGCACCCATTTACATTATGTATGTCCATTTTGAGAGGATTGGCCTAAATCATGGCCTTCCCCTTTAACTAATTATAACTTAACTAATTATAGTTTAACAAGGCAACTGTAACTACTTACTGAGAATCAGTTTATTTTCAGATTATTGACACAAATCTGCCCGATGAATAGATTTTTATATGCGTGTTTGGTATCGTTTGATACCACCTTATTTTGAACATTTTGATACGGCACGTTGAACATGAACTCATGCTCAACTGAAGGTTTTGTTCACAAGCACCCGTATATAATTTGGGTTTGAGCAGATCGACCAGTTATACCAGTTCTTCGTGTTTATTTTCATATCTGATGTATTGACTTCTATTTAAGGGACAGAGTACGGTCTACCCACATATATAGTGTATTAAAATGTACTTTTACCCTGAAGTATTATAGTTAAAAGTACAAGGACGCTTGCGTCCGAGTACTATAACGTTATAAGGCGAGAGATTTCGGCTTCTAAAAACCCGTACAACCCGGAAATCGAGCTGGTAACAGGATACAGACTGTGGCCCTAATGCTCTATCGTACATGGGTTTGTTGATAAATATATACTAAAATGATATAATATAAATAGGATATGTCATGTGGCTAGTGAACTATAGTATGTATATATTTTATCTTTCAGCGAGTCGTATAACTGTGGTAAAACACGTTACACTTCAAGTTGCGGTCCGTGGGGCTGGAATAGATGCTCAAGGTCCAGGTAGGCCTATTAGGGGCTATGTAGGCCTATTATTGCCCTAGGCAGGCCTATTATGTCCTAGGTAGTCATATTCGGGCCTCTATATTGTCAAGGTGCCCGTTGCACAGAACAGTTGTAAGTAAATATGGTCGGAACCCGTTACAATTGTAAGTCTGATTGCATGAACCAATTTTATGGCTACAATAGTTTTAGTTAACCATATTCTCAAGTATTGTAACAATAAAAGTGTTCATACAATGGACTTACACTTGCAGCGGGTTCCGAAATTTTGACTTGCAATAAACTGTAGCTACAACTGTTCTATGTTTCCTTCAATTGGGCACAAT